>JACVVK020000145.1:795000-977500 GCA_018292915.2 Batillaria attramentaria
TTGATCCTAACTTTTTATTACAGATTTCAGTAGAACACAGGCCCCTATGCTGTGGTGGTCTCCGTGATTTTTTTCTCCGTCCGCGTCACCGTTAAAAACGACCGTTATCTTGCCATTTTCACTATATGAGTCCTATAAATGGGCTTTTGAGGGTGTGCACAAAGTAGGCGTGTTTGCGGGTACAGAAATGCGCACAACTCCACTCTAAATACGGTTACTGTTAGACAAGACATGCATTGTTGACATACTGAAATTTTACCCCAATCAGAATGATGCTTCCTGGAAAATTGCGGCCATCAGTTTGGCCGTTGATTCAAAGAACCCTGTAAAACGGCAGTATTTGATGCTTGTGCACTTATCAGGTCACTGCAGGTGACATGTATCGCGGAAATCATTTACGAACATTGAACAATTTAGTCAGGAAACGCTTCTTGGTGTTGTGAAGTTCCCTTGTCACCGCATGTGCAGGTACGTATGAAATATGATATCCAAGTGAGCACTTTTTTTGGTAGCGATATTTTGGGGGTGTACTTACTAAAGTAGTTGCTGCGTTGTGAGTAGTGAACGGTTTTCCTCAAAGAGCAGTGCACACTCAAGAATAGTATCCCAGTTGTGTCATTGAAATCGCTTTTGTACTTTTGTCACAAACAGCCACCGAAAGTGCAACCTGTTTAATAATGGCTGCTAGTTCAGTACTAGCAAAGTGCAATGGAATTATGTAGAGCACAACCTCAAGTCTATAGTAGTATGTGGCTGAATTCATTTCAAGTGTTATGAGGTATGTTAATCACACGGCAAACATGTTTTCAAGGTCAAGGTCATTGGTTTGTCTGTTAACTCCAAAACATTTTAATCATCGCTCAGAATAAGCACTTTGGTGCTGCTAACTTTTGTCCCCGTGGTTTGGTGAGTTCACAACATCCTCAGAATAAAAAATATGACTGCAAAATCTTCATAACTCGAGCGTGACCTTGACCTTTACTAGAGGTCACCAGAAAGGCATTCTTATCAATGCATATTAGGCAAATGTTATGCCAAAAGTTGTATTTACAAAATTTTCACCCAGTCTCTATGACCTTTACCTCCTAAGGTCAAGGTCACCAAGTTGTCCACAAGAAATCTTCCTCATACAAACATCGTTTGTGCTAATTTTGTTTTGCCTGGTGCTTGTGACTGCTTGTTCTTTTGCTTATTCTAACACAGCGATGAAACAAAATGTTTGGGAGTAAACAGACGAACCGCTGACCTTGACCTTGTAAACATGTTTGCCGTGTGATTAACATACCTCAAAAGACTTGAAATGAATTCAGCCACTTACTACTGTAGACTTGATGTTGTGTTCTACATACTCTCCATCACATTTTGCCAGTAATGTATGCCATTAAGTTTCATTTGTAAATTTGTGAATGTCCAAAAAAAGGGCAAAATAACGGCGTTTGTTCCCAAGGAAACACACGTTGAAAATAAAAGAGATTTCACAGATTTGCTTTTGTGTCTGTTGTTTTTTATTTGCATTTGTGTGATATTATTTTTCTGGAAGTTTCATATTAAGTTTGTCTAATTTCTGTACCTGTACCTCAAAACAGGAATTAATGAAATGTCCGACATTTTCTGAGTGCGTTAGAATTTGAGGCAAAAAAGTATACTTGTAATAGTATTTTAGGGATCCTGGACCATTTCTCTAAAGCATGATGTGCGTCTGCAAATGATCTGTCAAGCGTAGCAGCTGCAGCAACGTAATATGTCAGCCCGGTCCCCATCAGTAAGAGAATTGGCGTCTATATGGAAAAAGGGAGATTTGATAACTGAGAGCTGCTACAGGCAAATCTTGTTGTCATTTCGTTGGACCACCACAGGGTGTCTGGCCTAACATATCCAGTAGTCAAACTTGAAGTGTGTGCACAATACCTGCTGCAGCGGCGTCATTTGTAATCTTTGCTGTGTATAGTCAATTTTTGAACCCAACCACAATATGGATTCCCGTCATTACCCCTCACAGCCAAAGGGACATAGTGGATGGGCTAGTAACACGTAAGTGCCAAGCCTCTCCTCTAAAAGTTGGTCAATAACAAAAAACGCTGTGTACACTGTGGCCGTCATATCTGGCTACTTGGTAACCTACCCCCGTAGCAATTAATGCTCTGTTTAATTAGAAAAAGGTAATTTAAGTCACCTATTTCAAGCAGTGAAGAGTTCATGAAATTTGATGTGGGATGCACGTTTTCCTTCTCCTGGAATCACTCTACTTTTTACAATAAGTAAAACAATGGCAAGTTAAAACTGGTGGTTGCTAGCAGCAAAATATAAACCTACCCCCCACGCAGCATGTAATGAAGGAAATGGAAAAAATGGGTAAAAATAATGACCGCTGTAAAGAAGACGTGCTTGTTTAGATTCACGGATCTTTCTTCATACGACTAGTCATTGTCTTTTCCTCCAAGACAAATGTATAAAGGGAAATTGCATCAAGTGTAGCAATTATGGCAGGCTCTTTGGTAAGCACCGCTTTCAGCCCATATAGGGAACTGATAGCTTCAATTAACGGCCATCTATTAGCAATGAATCTCTCATACAAGTTCCGGAAGATAATTCTGAAACACCGAGCATGTGCCCGAATATTTGCATCATATTATACTTGTTTTCGCGGATACACCTTATCACAGCAACCAATCAAGTGTCCCTACTCCCATCATTACGCATATTCAGCCATTATTAAACAGGTTGCACTTTCGTTGACTGTTTGTGACAAAAGTACAAAAGCGATTTCAATGAACTTTTGATATGACACAACTGGGATATTGTTCTTGAGTGTGCACTGCTCTTTGAGGAAAACCGTTCACTACTCACAACGCAGCAACTACTTTAGTAAGTACACCCCCAAAATATCGCTACCGAAAAAGTGCTCCCTTGGATATCATATTTCATACGTACCTGCACATGCGGTGACAAGGGAACTTCACAACACCAAAGAAGCGTTTCCTGACTAAATTGTTCAATGTTCGTAAATGTTTTCCGCGATACATGTCACCTGCAGTGACCTGATAAGTGCACAAGCATCAAATACTGCCGTTTTATAGGGTTCTTTGAATCAACGGCCAAACTGATGGCCGCAATTTTCCAGGAAGCATCATTCTGATTGGGTAAAATTTCAGTATGTCAACAATGCATGTCTTGTCTAACAGTAACCGTATTTAGAGTGGAGTTCTGCGCATTTCTGTACCCGCAAACACGCCTACTTTGTGCACACCCTCAAAAGCCCATTTATAGGCTCATATAGTGAAAATGGCAAGATAAACGGTCGTTTTTAACGGTGACGCGGACGGAGAAAAAATTCACGGAGACCACCACAGCATTAGGGGCCTGTGCTCTTCTGATTTCTGTAATAAAAAGTTAGGATCAAATTTGTTCTACCTTCCGTTATATAAAAAGCCTAATTAGACTAGCCTAAATGATGAACATTATACTTTTGTAAAAATGTCGGTTTGGTTCTTCCGCTGATCGAAACATTTTGAAGTGGGTGATACTTCTCAGGCGCGTGTGCACATCCATCCACACATTTCCTCCATTTTTTATTTTTATTTTCCCTTGTACGTGTCAGCATCTTTGTGTTGAACATTGTAACTAAGTAAGTGAGCACGTGTTACTGTGGTGTGAAACTTTTGGGTGTACGTGTGTGTGTGTGGGGGGGGGGGGGGGGAGGGGAGGGGAGTAAACGACTCCTTCTTCCGTACTTTTTTTTTTTTTCACACAACGACTGTGACAATCAACAAACAAAGGTTAACACAAACACTAAATGAATCCTTACCAACAAACCAGACCGTAACTAAAAAGTCGATATCCGTATCTTTTATTTCTTCTTTATCAGTTTCTGTACCGTATTTTACAGGCACAGTCTGCACTGACGTGCATCCAAGTGTACAATAATACATGCACATTACATCACTGAGATATTTATAGTAACATGGGATATTATAGCCAGAGGGAGCCTACAGTATGTGCCTGTGCAGTCAGATTTAGTCAGACTGCACACTCAACTACTGTGAAATTTAAATAAGATAATTACAATGACGAACAAGTTACCCCCCCCCCCCTCTTGCTTGTAACTGTACACCAAAGTCTGGCAATAATTATGATAATGTATGCTTATATATTCAGATATATATATACTCCACATATAACTACAAAGACCTGTAGTATTTTTAAATGTATGCATCCAGCAAGCAGACAGGGGCAAACAGCCATAACCAAAACATCCACACCAGAACATTTGATTCCCATCCAGCCAATCAAAGCAGTTACATTCCTATAGTTTTTTCTCTTCAGATTTTACACACACAAACCTCGCACATTTTCTCTCTCTCTCTCTCTCTCTCTCTCTCTCTCTTACGCGCGCATACATACACACACACACTCACACACACAAGAGGTACTGTACAGATCTGCGTAGAGACATAACAGCTAAAGGAGAAAAGCACTGTACACTGTAAATTGTAATGCTAAATAAATTGATGATACCACGCGTCCATTCTCTGTTCCATTTCCAAACATGGTGTACACTGCATATTATTATAATACATACAAATTACATGTGCATCAACATTGTGCCACATTTGTTGTTTAAAAAAAAAAAAAAAAGAAAAAAAAAAGGAAAGAAAGATTGGAGTCATTCAATTTTCCACCAGAAATCACTGGAGATGCATACATATTTCAATATAGGTTCCATTCTCAGCTCCATTCCCATGTGATTTACTACCAATTATTTCACACAAGCTGGCAGGGGGTTGGATGAAAATGAACAGGTGAAGTGAAGTGGGGAAAACACAGGAAAAACTGATCGTTTATGAAAAGAAAAATAAGCACGCATCTTGCAGCAGAGTTCTTCTTCTTTCTTTTTTTTTTCTTTTTTGAAAAGGTTACCCCATGTCAAAATTAATGGAGATGAAATCTTTCATAACATTAACAAAAGGGAAGTCTAAACAGTAACAGGTTGGTGTTCACTTGCAAGTGCAGCGTGATTTTTTTTGTTCTCTTTGCCAGAATGTGAATCCAGCTCAGGACTGACACATAAACAGCTTTCAAAAACTGTATATATATATATATTACTGGGGTGAAAACTTTTGAAAAGATACATAAAAAGATCCATGAAACATAAATGGCAGAAACTGTTGATGGCAACCACAGAGTTATACAAAACTTTTGGATGAAACTAAACATTCACTTTTTTGTGTTTGTTGGGAAAAAAACAAACAAACAACACGCTAAGCTGCATAGGAAAACAAGTTTTGCAAAGTCACACACCGTATGATGGCTGCAGCAGTTGTGTGAAGTATACAATGCTAGGGATTCTCTCTCCCTCTCTCTCTCTCTCTCACACACGCACTACAATTACTCTGCTTATTATCTGTATTATCGACAATGGTCACTTGTTGTTCTGTTCTGTTTTGTGCCGTTACGATTGAATTATCCTCAGAGAAAGTCTATTCTGCAGCAGTGTAACCTTCAACAGTGTGACGGGCCCATAGGTTTTCAACCAGTTTGCCAGACAGTTTCTTATTTGCCATCCACTGTGGGAGAAATTCTCAGGCGCTATACTGCTGTCTATTGTGTCTTGAATCTGATGACCTCTTCATAGCAAGATGAGGTTCAGAGAACAAAGTACAACTGTGCGAATCTTTTGTGTGTGATTGCTATGCTCAGATGTGCTATGAAAACATTTATAGTAAACGTTACAGTATATAACACAAGCCAAGTACGAGTTTCTCAACATGAATATTGCCAAGCCTCTACATGCCCTTTAGTTTGACACCAGTGAAGTAATGAAGGTGCATGTATTATAATACTGAAAAACAACCCCCCCCCCCCCCTGTTATTTACCTTACTGAAATATATATAATACATTTTAAAACTTTTTTTGGTCTTTTTTCATAAGGCGCATTATAGAAGATCTGATCAACTTCTGTACTAATAATTTTGTCAGCACATTCTTAACCTAGTCACTGTCATTCCTATGAATCAAAGATTATTGTATGCTATGCCCCAGCAAAACATTCTCTTATTTCTTTCGCTCTCTCTCTCACACACAGTATCACATACACTGTATCACATCCACCCACACCAATATATGAAAGTATAAATATATACACGCATGATGATCGATCTGGATGAATGATAGTGGTGCAATTTTCAGCGGACTTCTTTTGTTTGAACTAAACAAAAAGCAAACAAATTATGTCACCAAAATGCTGGTCAAGCAGATGAGAACAGGATGACCACAGATAAGGTGCAGGCTTCTGCCAAAAAAAAAAAGAAGAAAAAAAAAGAAGGAAGAAATCATGCAGGAAAAAAACTGCTACATGTATCTGCGTCTTGCAAAGGGACCACCTCTGATCTTCAATCCACTATTCTTTCTCACAGTAAACATGTTCAAGAACGTGATTCTGCCCTGGTTCTGTGCTGTCGTTTTAGTATGATAGTTATGCAGACACAACATACATGCAGACAATACCTGGAAGAGTTTTGCGGAACACGTGCAAAGTACATGTACACGATCATTCCCACAAGTAATAGTGGGGTGCATATAGAGGCTCGCAAGCTGTCCTGTAGCTGTATTTTTTCTCTCTCTTGCTGTTCCAGCTTCAAAGCTTAGAGTTCAAAGACGAAAAGGGTGGTTTGAAAAGAAAATGCTGAATGGGGTGGGGTGAAAAAAACAACAACAACAACAAAAACAAATGGATTCTCAAAACTGCTCATTTTTCAGTTACAGAATTCCATAGTGACATTCAACTGGAAACTTGTGTGTAGCTGACAACAAAATGCTGCCCAAAGCCCACTGGACAGTTGCCTATATATATGAAAATCCCACACTTTTTTTTTCCACAGCAGTGTGACGTCCGGCCTAGTCCTGTCGAAGGAAAACCTGTACAGATTAACTGAAAGCAGCAATATCGTCACTTGCACAAGCAGCCGGCACAGCCTTCCGGACGAAAGAATATCAACGTAAAGTATTTCCGAACGTAAATGTACTGCAGATACGTTTCCCAGCGTTGGCTTTGAGTCCTAGACGGAATCATACTCAAGTAAGCAGCAGTATTAGGAATACACTCCAGGAGTCATATTATTCCAGATGAAATGCACAGGGTCACCGACTGGGCCGTGGGATCAACTCCAAGGAAGTAGGGTGAAGCTGGGTTACAGCCAGGCGATGAAAACTTGTGCACAGGTTTATGAAATTTCTCAATGATTTATCACAATGCCAAGTCTTTGCCTATCTGTATAGCACTGAAATCACTCTCTGGGGGGGAACATGACCCAGGAAAATAAGTCTGGAGGATAATCGCCTTGCGAAAACAAAATGTCAGTACAGCTCCCTCTTCTTCTTTTCCCCCTCCAGTCAAGGACAAGTCTCCAGCACTGTCCCAAACAGAGTCCGCAACAAAGGTGGTTATCCCACATGGCTCCTCTGTCTGAGTGTGTGCTCTGTGTTAACTTTCAGGAGAGCAGCGATGAGAAGGTCCTGGAACGTCCCTCCACTGATGAAAGAACAATATCAGTCTCGAATCACAAATCGCATTCACAGTAAGGCTCACAGCGCCATCGCTACATTCACGGCCCCGGGCTAGATCACAATCGGGGGTGTCAGTTCTGATTCCTGACTCGTGTCATTGTTGTTGTCGGGCTGATCGCCGTTTTGCTGCCATGAACTGTCTGATTTGCTGTCCGTGCTGACCTCACCGTCCTTGACCTCTACCTGGTCGGAGAGAGGAGCGTCTAGTCCATCACCAGCGTGTGTCACCTCCTCTCTCCTCTCCTCAAAGTCACTAACCTCCGAAATGCCGGTAGGGGACGGGGTGGGGGTTGGCCGCCCGTCATCGCCCCCCTCGTCCAAATCTGTCGTCATCAGCTCCGACGATTGCGTGACATCTTCAGCAGGGTTCACCACTGCCCTGACTTCGTCCCCCTTCTCTTCTTCTATAGAAGTGGCGGAAATAGGTTCTGACGTGCTTGTGGCCGTCTCTGGTCTGATGCTGGCGTCGTCGGGCAGCGGAAGGTTTTCGGGAATCATCTCATAACCATCGTCGCTGTCCTCGTCCGGGTTGGCAGAGAGGGGCACGGCAGTGGCCGCTTGGGGCTGAACTTCTGGGTCCAGGTGTTGCACTGTTTCCACGGCGGCCTCCACGATCTCCTCCTGCGCCAGTTCCTGTGTCTGGGCCACGTTGAGAACTGAGGCTGAGTCTGCAACACGCAACATTTCATTGGTCAGCTAGAGTTCTAACTGGGCCAGACGTGCGGGGGGGAAAAAAAAAAAAAAAAAGGCTTATCCTCATTATTCCAGCTTAAAAAAAAGAAAAAGAAAAAAAGATGATTACCATGCTAACTGGCTTTGCAAATGAATAATGAAAAGGGTCCTACGAACTACATTACCTTCCCCCTGAACAAAGAACCCCCTCATCATATTCTCCAATCAACGAGAGAGAAAGAGAGAGAGAGAGAGAGAGAGAGAGAGAGAGAGAGAGAGAGAGAGAGAGAAACAAATTCCTTTAAAAAAAAACCCAACAAACTACACAGACGAGAAAGACTTAAATTCTTGAAAAATAAATGCATATGGACCACCCCCCCCCCCCCCAAAAAAAAAAAAAAAAAACCCCAAAAAAACAACAACAACAAACAAGCAAAACAAAAACAAAACCCAGAACCTGCCAACTCCCCCCTTCCCCCACTCACCATCCTCAATTCTCGAAAAATAAAGGCGTAAGGGGAAAAAAAAAAACCCAAACAAATCCCAGAAGCTGCCAACTACCCCCCTCTCCCACTCACCATCTTCTGTGTGCTCGCTGTCTGTCACCTCCCCTGTCTCCGATATGGAAGAGGCAACAGATATCATGCTCTGCGGGCGTGACTGAGGGGTGGAAGGGGGCTGCTCAGACATCTGGCGTTGGATGGCTTTGAGCATGTTAAGCTGTTCCTGGGCTGCCTGCAGCTCCTGGCGTAGCGACTGTCGCTCGGCACCGCGCGTCCCCATCACATTCTGCGAGAAAACAGTCACATGGCAACTCAAAACATAGCCTCTTGGTGCTTGAAAAGGAGTACAGAAGTTGTTGAACCAGCTTCCAGAAGCCATTCTTATTTCAAGGTTTACATGCAGGATCTTTAAAAATTTGCAGCTGGGTATCATGCCTGAAGGCTTGAGGTCAAACCAACTCTTTTTAAGTTGTGTCATTTTAGAAAGCACCACATGCTGAAACTGTTGCAAATTAGTCTTTTTCAGTGTCGTCTGCTTGCTTAAATAAATAAAATAAATTCATGAGAGAAAAAATAAATCAAAGCTTTGCACTCTTTTAAGAAAAAAAAACAAAAAAAAACCCAAGGGGATTACCATGATGCCAATGCAAACACACACAGACACACTTCCAAGATGGACGCAAACTCTCACCAGAAGATTTGCCAGAATGCTGTTCATCTCGGTGGCCATACCACGAAGTTGGTCCATAGGGATTGGGATGCTGACGTTCTGTCCTGAGGCTCCTTGGGCCAGCAACTGCTGTTGTTGTCTTAGTTGTGCTGTTAAACCGGCAACAAGAAGGGGTTAGTGCTCGGAGGAACGTGACCAGCACACAGCAAGGACATGCACGTTGGCCAATTAGGCTAAACATCCCCCACACCAACACTCTGCCAAGCTTACAAGCACCATACTCATACATGGGATGTGAACACTGTGACAACTGCGTGAAGAATCAAACTGTAAGGCCTACACTATTTATACTGCAAACATTTGAACAGTGCAGAAGGGACGGGTGTAAATTCTGGGATGTAAATTCTATGAATTTAGCAAGGGAAACCTCCACATAAGTCCAGTGAACTCATCTTTGAAAATCATCCCCCCCCCCCCCCCCCCCCCCCCCCCCCCCCCCCCCCCCCCCCCCCCCCCCCCCCCCCCCCCCCCCCCCCCCCCCCCCCCCCCCCCCCCCCCCCCCCCCCCCCCCCCCCCCGCAAAGTTTCACTGGCTTGTCACTACACAGGGTGAAGTTGCCCAAATTAATGCACTGGAAACTTTTGCGTTCCACTTTCAAGGCAAACAAAACCTCTGGCAGCATGCTCAAACATTTTCAAGGAATGACTGTTTTTCTTCAAATAAAAGGACCTAAACTTGTCTTCTTTGCACGAGCATGTACTGAAGGAAGTCAAGGCCCAACGTAGTACTACATGTCCACCAACAGTTATTTTCAAAAGTGCCATCATGTCTTGAAACAAGTTCATACCCAACACCAACTGTCAAACTCCATCATGCTGAAGGAATGCACTGTTTAACGTGACACACTGACATTACCCACACACATGTAATGCTTGGGGAAGTCAACGAAATGGGGGAAAACACTCAAAACAACCCAACGAAATTAGTCTGATCATTAGATACATGAACTGATTGTGGGATTTATTATTATTTAAAAAAAAAAAAAAAAAATCAAGCCAATCAAACCTACGACTGGTAAAATGCTCTCTGATTATGTGTGTACAGTAAATTACTGACGGGGGAAAATGCAGACCAAGATTTCATGCCATACTGATATGGGTAAAACGTATTTCATGTGCTTTTCTTCTGTAACTGCTATCAGATTTTGCCCTTCAGTGTCCTATGTTAAAACAACATCAACAACAACTATTTCATTTCAGTTTTGGTTTCACAGACTAAAGGTTAGCACTGTGTCTACTGTATATGTACACAAGTTCAGCATTTAGCAAAGCAGTATGACATGACAGAATCTTGCTGTTGGACAAGGGAAGTATGCAATTAATAATTATGACCAATGGAAATGTGTAAAAGCCGCTGGTGTTCCCATCACAAACCTGTGCAAATACCCTGTGGCTGTTAATGGGTATGGGCCATCAGAACACTCAATCTGTTTAGGCTAAAAAAAAAATAAAAAAACCTAAAAAAAACTATTAAAAAAAAACAACCAAATCTTGGTTCGACAAGTATGCGGTTCTACAAACACTAACAACAAAAAAAGAAAAAAAAAGTTGAAGAAATCTCCTCAAATACATCAATTTGAGATTTGCTATGGTATCTACCAGGACCTGTCAAAATAGCAAGGGGAGGGAATTGTGCAAGACAAACACATCACCACCACCTTCACAAGCATAAGCCTCAAGACGGTCACGGTGGACCGCAGTGGCCGCGACCTGCTGGCGCCAACACCACGAGCAGCCACTTTCGTGACTATGTTAAGATTTCGAGGGAGACACCACTAAAATATTAGAGCAGCTCTCGTTAGTGGAAGGGTTCATTCAAATCAGGAAGAAAAGGGCTGAAACTGAACTCTGACCATGTGGGAATCAAAGAAGAGGTGGACAAGACAGACCGACAGAAACTGAGAGGATAGGACTTTGGATGAAGATATGGGGCACGGAGAACTGCAAAGAGGGTGAGTAATACTAATATACTGTACACTGTATGTTAAACTACATGTTACTTCTACGTGGCGAATGTATTGTAGATGCGCAAGAATATATACTGTAACAAAACTTGACTTCTACAGCTGTAATGTCTGAACTGTTAGGAACAATCTGGATACAAGCATTATCTACTTTCTGCAGTCTACAACTTATCAAAGCACCTGCAACAAAAGTGTAAGCACAATTTTAAACTAGTCTTGCTTTGTACTGTACAAACGGACATTGAGATCCTAGCGTACATATCTGGGTTCATGTACACCACACACGGAGCCTGAAAACAAGATCTAGAGCCGAACCTTGCCAACTTGAGGACATAAAGGGGTTTATCATGTTCACTACAGAAGACCAGGATTCTCAAAGACCTCATCCCGTAATTATGGAATGTTTTGCAACAAGACCTGCACCAAAGAATACGAGGCTAGCGCTACAACAGAACACACAGAGTATCAGCCGCTCCAGACCGAGTTCCAAGTAAGAAAAAAATTATCATGCAAAGCAGATTTGAACGAGCCGAGAGGGGCTGTCGGAAAGAAAAGAAGGAAGTGAGAAGTCTCACTTGTATGATCGTCACAATAACCTGATCCAATGAGAAAGCAGCATGCACCAAAAATATTGGTCAGCTAAAAACATGCGACAGGCCTCCAAAGAAAAAAAAAAAAGAAAAAAAAAAAGAAGCTCTGTAGCCTATGAAGTCCTCCATATATTTCCTTTGATTTGTATGGTCACTGACGCCGTGCCCAGCACCTATATCTCTTTCTCTCAAAACAACCTTTATTTTGTGTAAAGGTCCGCACTGCCCATGACATGCCACAGGGTATAGTGAAAAGCACCAGCATAAGACAGCACAAAAATAAAGAAATAACGAAAAAATATAAGACAAAAAAGAAAACACGAAAAGAAATTAAAAAATACAACAAATAATAAAAAAGAAAGAAAGAAAGAAAAAAAAATGAAAAATGCACAATGAACGATAGTAGTAGGGTATTAACATACACGGAGATGAGCCTGACCCCGGGTCAGGTGACTGCGAGGCAGTCTGCGCCCCAGTACCAGACCCCGATGCCTGCTGTTCGTGAGCGGCGGCCAGACTAGCCGCCCGCGAGGATATAAGCTGGATCAGGCGGTTATTGGTTTGAATGCAGGAGGCAACAAGAGACTGTTCGTCATAGTCCTCGCCCTCCAAACTGGATACATCGTGCCCTCGCTGGTGCAAGCAAGGAGACAGTTGAGTAAGAATTTGTGCTGTGTGCAAGGTTTCCAACAGTGTCCATTTTAAGTCTAACTTTGCAAATTCTTCTTTCTTTCGTTCTTTTTCTGTTGCTTGTTTGAAGAATCATTTATGCTTTCACTGTTTTAGGATAAATGATTTATATATCCACTATCCAAGGGTTACAAATCACTGTGTTCACGTTTCTGTTGTCAATACAATTCTGCGTCAACAGAAAAACCTTAACATGTGATGGAAAAGATGTGACGATCCGTGAAGCTATGTGCCCTCTGGACATATTGCTGACTTAGACTAATTTCTGTCACTTAAATCACATTTGACAGAGATACTGACAAAGAAATACACACACATCATCCCTAACCCTCCTAAATGGACCCCAAACGCAGGTGACTGGTATTGACTGGTCACTTAAAAATCTGCAGGATAGGGAATGAACTCCAACCAACCTGGGCAAATTGATGATACTCGCTCAACGATAAATGGAGCATGGAAGCGACAATTTTTTCCTTCTCGAGTAACGCTGATTCTATTAACTCGTCGTTCCTCCTCAGCCGCTCTGTGGTCAATAAGGAGGTCAAGGTCAGAAGGTGTCAAGGTCACAATTATGTAGGCTACCAAAGTGGACAATTCAAAATGTGCATAATCAGCAGCTGTAATGACATAATTATGGGACGCCAAACAAAGCCGAGGGTTGCTGAGCAGTAAGCCAAACCAAATCAACTGCACTGCAGGGCTCGGATATATAGGGAAAGTCTGAAGGATGAAACTTCAATTTTTCTTTCAATAAAATGAGGAAGGCTTCCACAGATCACATGGTAAACAAAAAATAGCAGGTTTTGCAACTTGAACAGGGTGGACTGATGTGCTGTGGTGTTGATCCAAGGGTTTAGATTCTTGGACTGTTTTAATTTGAGTGATATTGAAGGCAAGTGTGTTCTTATGAGGTCAACACTCTCAAAAGGTGAAAATCTGTGCTGGAAAACAGTGCCACAAATAAAAACAAGTTAAGTCTGACCGTGGAACACTGAATTCTGAATACAGCATGAGGTTCTCTCTGTGCTAATCCCACCTCCCTGTTTTTCCCAGCAGTTAGCCAGTCTGCATTTCAAATGCACAGCGTGTGCTGTACTACTGTCCGCTTCACTCTGTGTTACGAATGTACCCTATGAATCTGTGTAATATATTCCACTGCAATATCATAGATGCACCAGCAGCTCTATCAGCTCAATGCAGGCATTCGCAGCTTGAGAACTTGACGCCACTATCAGACATGAGAAGTGCAAATCCATCACGCCAGCCAGTGTGCAAGGAGCAGCTATGCTTTTCTCTTCCCCTAGGCTAATTTTGCAGTGCCTACCAGGCTACACGCTGCATCTAACATCATCATCTTCCCTCGCGACACACCATGCAGGCCAGAAATCACTGACTGAAGATGACAATGTGAGTGAAATTCACATAACTGAAGGGTACTTATCCTTGCCTAAATTAGGGAATTGTGCTATGATGTGACTAGCGCGACTGTCTATGACCTGACCTCTCTTTGTAGATGAGGTCATCCACTTGCTTGCCTTCCTTCTGCTTTTCAAATTTTGCATCGATTTGTTTGTTTTTGCTGCTTTTAATCCTTCATGTCTGTGTAAAGGTCTGAAGCTAATTGCTTTGTTCTGAATCATTAATTTGTGATGACAACTTTAAACTTTATCCCGAACAAAATTAGAACTTGAAACTCCGTTTCTGACAAAATATATGACATTGCAGCATGTTTAGATTATCCCCCCCCCCATGCTGTGTGTCCATGAGTGAAAAAAAAGGGTCAAGTACGTGTAAATGAGGAAGGTTTGATGATTTTGCGATGATATTTACAGCGAAAAGGGCAAGCATTAGCAGAAGCTGAAATGTACAAAGCATGGAAAAATGAGAAAATGGAATCCACAATTAGTTGTCAGAATTAGTCACAAGCTGCCTGCTTACAGTGGATGTCATAAATTTTTTAAGTCGGAAGATTATATAGTAATGCAAAGTTGTTCGTGGAAAAAAATAAAGTCTGCGATCACTCTATTAAATTATGAAGTTACCAACAGATGTTATATTTACTGTAAAACTCTGTCATTTAAAAAGAAACAACTTGTGACTTACAACTGAATAAAGTAAATGAATAAAACAAGTACCACAAAACCTAGCTCCTTTACCTTGAAATTTATACAACAGAAACTTTTCAAGAAACTGTAATGTGTTCCACTGTGAGACAGGCAGCAAAATTAAAAATGAGTAAAATAAACTGGTCAATTATATCCTGGTGAGGCAGCAACAGCAGTCAGGAAAAATCAACTGTTATTTCAAGTCCGAATATCAAGTAACAGCAGACACATGAATTAACAATCTACCTTACATGCAGCAAAATTACACAGTTAATGTGAAGAAACTTCATGTCAAAAGCTTCACGTGAAACCATTTCAAATAGAACTTGAAACCTGCTGTATTTCTCTGATTGCTCTGTCATTTTCTGATTTCAAATCGAAAAGATTGCAACTGAAAATACTTAAACTACATAGCTACATAGGGGAGAGGCAGTGGGTCATCTAGGCAGGATTGAATAAAGTAAAGAAATAAATGGAGGGTCTTATAATGGTACAGGGATTTGTGCTACTGGCAAAATTTATCAAAGCTGAAGGGGAAAAAACTGTTCAGCAGAATGAAAAACCCTAACCTTGCTGAAGCTCTTATCATACATAGTGATCAATCACTGAGAACGGGAGACGCATTTACTTACCTGTTAGTTTGATTCAAACAAGTTATTTGCAAGGTGGGCACAGAGGCAAAACAGCGTCATTTTTAACACGCTATCACAGACTTAACTTGCCCACCAAGAGTTGTGAAATATCCGCTAAAAATTGTAACGAAGTATAACTAAACTTGTTAGTAGATAAATTATCAGTCTTTTTGTACAACTAAACTTCAACTGGAATGTACACAAAAAGCCAAAGGCACTCTATCTCAGTCCTGAGTGAAGGACAGAAAAGATCTGAGATCAAGTAAGATCCAAACTATACAGCCTCAAAAGATTGTTTTTACATGTGTACAAGAAGATAACTGTTACACATACACACACCATGTGTGGACTTACCGAGAGGTGAAAGAACCGGAGTGGCTTCAGCAGTGACAGCTGCCCCCACGCTGACCTGATCGGGTTGAATGAGCTCCGGCTGGCACTCGGTGGTTGCCTGGGACGCGATACTCTCCTCACGATTATCATGTTCCGGCACGGAGTAGGCTGGAGCTGCTGCTTCCGCTTCCAGTGTGCGTGGCGGGCTGCGCTCGCTAGAATCGACAACGAGACTGAGGTAAAACTGAGCTGAGTGATAGAACATGGATCACAATGCGAGGGAGTGTGAGATATGTTCATTCTGTATGCGAAGCTAGTAGCAGGGAGTGTTTGTAACTGGTCTTTTAAAGTAGCAGTTTGTAACATTCCTTCCCCATATTTCACAGAGATCACATTATCCTGAATAATAATCATTCTTCATACTTTAAAATAGTTCTTTAAAAGTGCTGCTCTTCTGCTTAAAGCGTGCGTGTGCGTGCGCACACACACACACACACACACACACACACACACCTTCCTTTCTATCTTTACTTTCCCACTCTGCAGTATAATCTGTATTGTCTTCAGAGTCTTGACGTAGGAAAAAGATACACAGAAAAAAATCGAGACACCGTCATCTTTCCCACAACTGTGCCTATGTGGCATACTGGTACACTACACTGAACCATACTGAAGCACTCACGCTGAAGCTCGGAAGCGATCTCGGACCACCACCATCTCCTCCGGCTGTGGACTGGGCGTGCTCTTGGTGAAATGACTCACCATCGACTTCTTGATTTCGTCCGCTTTGTCGTTGATCAGTTTGCACCATCTGATCACAAACACCACATTTTTAACCAACGTCCTGCATAAAGAACTTTCACAAACTTGTGCAGTTTTTAATGAAACCAGTCCAATGCCTGAGAATTTAGCTGTCAAGTTATGGTACAAACAGGAGGATTTCTTGATGATGTTGATGTTATATGCACCCTCACCTATGCAAGTTGCAGCTCTGACTGCTAAATCTACCCAGAAGACTTCACTGTACGTCATGTCCATTTTTTTTTGGGGGGGGGGGGGGGGGGGGGGGAACAGTATGTTTTTTTTTTTTTTTTTTTTGGTAACAGCATTGTATATCCATTAGGTCATATTTAGCAACTTAAGACAATCTGCTACAAAGAGGTTCTCTGCTTTGTTATCTTTAACAAAATTTACTGCTCCTGGTAGAAATAAGTTTCAAACAAACTTTTTCCTGGCATCCTGCGTTTGTGCCACCAGTTCATAGATCTGGGGTCCAGTGTCTGATGTGTTGATGACGAAAAATGCCTTTTTGTCTGTTGACAGAGACAGAAAAGAAAACACCCACATAAAAATAAAGGAAGTATCCAAATATTTGACTCAAAGCACCGCGAGCAAAACCCCACATGCACGCTCACGTGAATCACATGCGTTCTCTCAGACGTTGAACACAAACACATAACATAGTAATCACATGTTGCAAAGGGCCAGCTTAGCAATTTAAGTTTTGGAATTTTGTAATTGCATTTATATCCATTCCAAATTTTGTGGGCTGAACATTTCCAAAGGAAAGAGGGAGTATGCCGGATTATTCAGACAGAACCTCCAACAGTCAGCCTGAATGAACGGTGCCACATATGAGAAAGAAGAGTGGGGCGTTTGCGGGTTAAACGTCTTTTTTCACCACATACAGGTGATATGAAAGACAGGGCAATGATGATAAAGTCAGCACAAATATTTGGCCCCCGCCGGGATACAAACTCACGACCCAAGCACTGGAAGTCCAACGTTCTACCATTCGGCCACCCTGGCTCCCCCACACGAGAAAGAAAAATTCTTTGCCCCGAGTGGGACTTGAACCTGACCGCTCACATTGGTGACAATGTCTTAACCACTAGACCACCGACCGCCTCTGTATACAGACGACGACGTACACAGACAGACTGGCGAACCTTACCCGTTGCTACATTCCTGGCCAGCAGATTCTGCAGCTTGAGGACGGGGCTGTGTGTGTACTTGTACTCCACGCCGATGTTCTGCATGTTGGTGGACTGACACTTGAGAACCAGGCGGTCATCAACACGCTGAAGCAGCACCAGGATATCCTCCAGCAGAAGGACCTGAAGGTCGATCTGCCGATGGGAGCGTAACCGCCACACCAGGGGACCGTCAAACACTAGCTTGTGTTGCGTCAAGTCCAGTTTCTGTTTGGGACAGTGGAAGGGAAAGGTTGTGAATGATGGTGCAGCTGAACTACTTTACTCCTCACAAAATATTTTTGGTCGGCGGATGATGGTAAACAAGTAGTGTCCAGATTATTCACTGACTCCCATTTTAATTTTATACAATGCTGAAAGCCCTAGATGATGATGACAATAACAATAAATAAATTCTGTATCTGCTAAATTGTTCTATACATAACCTCAGTGTTTCTGCCAAATTTTTTTGCGGAGTCTCCAATGATCACTGCTTTTAGGGTCAAGCAGACACGCTACTGTTTTCATCTACTGTTCAAAAATTCTGTATCAACTCTTTTGCAATTAAACAAAACAAAATCTCTTTACTCAACCATCATGGTAGGCCAATTAAGGTGTCAACCTTTCGTCTGATGACCAGTGATAAAATAAACTAGTGTCCAAAAGAAACGATACCAAGGGTTGGCAAGGACATACAATAAAAGCAGAACAATACAGAAATTTCAGAGTGGTATATTTCATTAGCAAACGTTTCCGATATTCCCGAGCGCAGACGCTGTATTTGGGACGTGGGATACGTAAACCTATGTTTTTAGGCCTTGGGGATCACTTTCCACAAAAACATTCTGACAACAGTTTGGTATCGCTTCTTTTGGACACTAGTTTATATTGACCAGAGACAGAAATATCCACAACACTGAGTAATTCTTTTACGACTCATTCAAATGTGGTCTCACCTTTATCTCCACGAGATTGGGGTCCGAGGAGCCATCAATGGCGCGTTTGTCCAACCGTTTATTCATGTCCTTCAGTTTGTGATAATTCTCACACTCCCGCACCGCCTGGTTGACGTATGCTAAGATATGTTTGCAGCGTTCCAGCGCCTTCTCTAACCGTGCGTACTCTTCAGAATTGGCTGAGAACAAAAATGAAACAATGAGCAAAACATGAGCAGGTTTCAAGTGCAAATGAAACATCTATACTCATCTCAATACTGTTTTATTTTTATTTAAAATGGCAGTACGGAACACTTTGATTATCATGATCTACAAAATACATGCCATTCTGCGTGGAGGCTAAAAACGAAAAAACAATGGGGTAATAATCACAAACAAAAATTCACTAATGAAACTGAAAACGTTAAAACTGTTACACTTTACCCAAGAATCTGGCTGTTGTTCTTGAAATTCTTGGTAAAATACAAGCTGCAGCTGATGCTTACTATTAAATACTGCCCAAGCAAATTTCACGAAGCACAGTAAAACTTGCATGCTGCCATAACCTGTAAACAACTTTTTTACTGGGGAAGGTGACATAAGCCCAGGATACATGATGCAAAGCAACAACAATTTTTACAGTTGAGCTCACTTTGTGTGTATTTGAGTAGGTTTTCTATGAGCATGGGGTATTTCGTCAGCCGCTGCATCTGACATGGCACATGGTCTTTCAACTCCAGCTTGCGACACAAAGGATTTGACTCAGCATCCTGGAAAACACACAGGATTATTGTAGACATGTAGGTATTTTACATAATCAAAACAAGTTAACACTGGCCTGCTAAGCAGATGCAGGTCAGATATTTGTCCCTTAGTAAGCACCTTTCTGCTAATCTCCAGAAGATCTCAACATTGCCCATGATGTTTGGTCAACCCGGTATAATGAACAGAATCATGCTACTTTCGCATAATTTATACACTACGTGTACACTAGACTTGCCTCAAACAATCAAACAGACTGATAAATGAAACTTGACTAGATCAATGCAAATGAAGCTGGAACAAAACATACTACATGTAACAATCTGTTAGGCATCAGTAATGACATACGACAAGCTCAAGATTACTGCCAAGGGTCAAATGCCTGCGGGAAAAAAAAAAAAAACAAAACACATGAACAAAAAAAAAACCCTGGACATTCCTATCACTTGAAAAAAGCCGACAACTGACCCCAAGATATGTAGAAAGGCGCTGATCTTTGCGTCTGTGTCGCTTCAGAGCCTCCAGGGCAAAAGACTGGTTGCGGCAGTACTCCGCACACGCCTTGCGAAATCGCTCTCCATCCTCACCATCAAACTGCACAAACCATTCCAAACGTTTGAAATAAACAAAGTCAGCAAACTGATGCATAAAAAGAGCAAATCACAATGTAATACTAATGAAATGTTTCTAATGAAACTCTTTTACAGCCATCTGCATATATAATACAAGTTATTCCTTGAAAAGAAGCACTTAAACAATCACCACTGCTCGCAGCTTCCACAAAATAAGGTTGAGTCCACACACACACACACACACACACACACACACACACACACACACACACACACACACACACACAGATGTTTGATACATCTGACAAAACCGCCCTTACCCGTCTGAGAAGAATATCACCAACATCTGTAACAACAGGGTTCACTTGCCGCCTGTCCTTCATTTCTTTGTTCATCACCGCTACGAATGGAAAAACAAACACACATACACTGCATTTATTTGTTTCACAGGCAAACACCCGCCCCCACCCTTAATGACCATCACTTCACACCTGTAACGCCCACACAACTGATATAGTGTGAAAAATTTCCCAGCTGCTACAAATGAAGCAGAAAAGTCAAAAGAAAGAAAAAAAAGCTGTTTCGTACACCTGGTCATTCCTTTGTTTGACGACACCTCCCACCCCCACCCCTATCTGTTTAAATTTTATTGTCTGAATTAAGAATTGTTAGGATACACAAAAAGCAGGAACACCTGAAGTGAGACTAACTGTAAGTGCATCAGGGTGTCATCATAGCATTTTGGCATAACTCATTCTGAGAATAGCACAGGAGATGTGTACAACGCATGTCAGCTTCGACTACTCTATAAATCCAGTTCCATCAAGCATCATCATCTTCAATTCTCCACAAGCACAGCCACAGTCAACTCACCATGCAGGGTGATCATCTCATCGATGTTTGGGAAGAGAGCGCGAGACAAGTCGGCCATGATGCCTCCCTCGGCCATCATGGGACGATAAAAGAGCAGGTCCAGCACCTTCAGGTTCCTCAAGTGGGCACGCTCCGTGTGGAACAACTCTGAAACACGAGCGATGTACGTATGAAATCAGTACAAAGGGTGCAAACTTTACATTCACTCGTCTTCCTACTACAAACTGAAAATGGAGTAGTAAGCTGTCTGCAATGCCACCTATGCATGCATGAAACCGAGCACTTATAGAAATTTTTTACAATTCACACAAAATGTTCCAAAGGTGGTCTTTCTCTCCCTCCTCACCAATAACTATGGAGAACAGCCAAACATCTTGCCTCTAGATATGGCATATCTATGCTACATAACTCTGCAGCAGAACAGAATCCGACTGACCGACTGAAGGAGACACCCACACACACAATCATCCCCCCCTCTCTCTCTCTCCATCCTCTATTTAAAAGTGCTAGACAGTTCCAGGGCTCCAGAATAATCCAAAAGCTCTGGTAACAGTAGCTGTAGTGTAGAAACAAAAGAATAAAAACAACAAAAAAACAAACAAACAAAAGACAAAAATGTCCTGCTGATTTACCATTTATGACTTCTTGTCGCTTCTTCTCTTTCGGCTTCAGTTTCTTGTGGACGTCTTCACCCAAGACCTGCTTCAGGGGAGGCAACTCATCGACGTCGAGGTCAGAGTCCTCCTGCTGTACGCGCGCTGCGGCCATGGCATCGTTCACGTTGTCTGAAGAAGCGCTCGGACTCTCCACGCTCCTGGAAAAAAAGGTAAGAAGAGATTGTTAGGAAATGTTACATCTTGCGTGCAGTTTCACTGTGTTGCTGAGAGGTTCACGTCACTCTGTCAACCACAGGTATATTTTCTCTCTGTCTCTTGTTCTTGTCTCTTTCCTTTCCTACATCCCAAAGGAGCTGTAAGCATGTTACACATAAGCTCTATACAAATGGCAAATCCACAGCATCGTCAACACCACCATCAGCATCACGAAAGCGTAATCGCGTTCATCAAAAGCATATTGTTATGTTTTCATGGTATTGTCCTCTTTGCCCATTATACAATTTTACAATCGATTCTTAGGGATTTTCTTTTTTGTTTGGTCAGCACAATAGAAAGGCGTATGCAAAATCTTCTAAGACCCTGCACAGTGTCTATGCTATATGCAAGTGTTGGGTGGAATGATGGCCTCTGTATGAGCCTCTGGAATCTGTTAGATAGGCATTGCCTGCCTGCCAGTCAGAACAGTTGCAGCAAGCTGACCAACACAATAGGTATACAGGAGTGACCAAGCTGGGGAATTGCTGAAGGAAAAAAAGACTGAAACCTAGGCTGGGGTGCAGAGGCAGCGCCATGCTGGGTGAACACAGGGGCAACGCCCCACTTAAGAGAACACATTTTAGAATTTTTAAAGGCATTCAATAGCCTCTACTGGCACTCGAACGTAAAATACTGCCTTGATACTGACATGCTAGTCTTCAAAAATAAAGTTGGACTGTTCCCTATGGCATTACATGTATCATGACTGTGTGTACAGCCATTTTCCTCCTTCCTCTTCTTTGGCTGAAACTTAGTTTTGGCTGAAAGAATGGCAAATTTGGCTGGAAATTGCCAAATGACTGAAAATTCCCCGGCCTGAGTGACAGAAGAGAGGGATTCAGTTAACCCTTCATCATGACTTCATCACCCCCAATGGATAACCGGGAGGGAGTGAATGACTATTGCTGCAAGTGACAAAAGCTTTAAAAAAAAAAAAAAAACAAGAAAAAAAAAAAAAAGGGCGAGAGACAACGAGAAGACTCACCTGTTGGAAAGGCTGGATGCTGATGAGCTGCCAGACTGTTGGTTGATGGCTCGGAACATCTCATCCTTGTCGACATCGCTGTTGAGGTAAGAGAGGTTCAGTCAATTTTACCATATACTGTTGAAGATGTACATGTGCCTGTACATTTCATGGTTGGTGTCTATTATTTGTGTCACTCTGACAGCTACAATTTTAAAGTGCAGCCGGCCGTCAAAGTTGATAAAATTTATCTATCACCATCAAAAAACTTTGTTGTCCATAAAGCTGAAAGTTTATAATAAAACTATGCCACTTTCACTTGATTTCTCCTGCATGACTGGACTCAACGCCAACAAAGAAAAATGGACTGATAACTAGGACTTGCCAAAGACTTGGCACAGCATTTAAAATTTCATTTATATTTCTGACAAATTCCCTCCAGTTATCCAAAGCCTTACCTCTTCGCTCGCCTTGCTGGCCTGTCTCCCTTCTGCAAAGTACAGAGAAATTCACACTGGAGTACAGAACTGTAAGCAACATTGTGAATACTGGTTACTACGGCATTACCCAAACACAATTGGCTAACTCTTCTGTCATTCAGTTTTATGCTTTAGTCAACTTTGAAGCATCATGCAGTGTGCAACATTTCTTTCAGCAATAACCACCAGCAGGTTGTCTCTACAAATTCAACCAACAGTCTGTTTCGAAATTTTGCTTATATTTTATCTATGATTCACTCTGTGCTGCTGCTTTTTCCAGATCTTCAAAATGTTCAAATTGCGAGTCAGATAATACAAACCTCTCCTTTCCCTTTCAGACTCTCTGACCGACTGAGATCCGAGCTGCCTTTCCTGAAAACACAAGGAAAAAGTCAGCACAAGGACCTTTCATATTTTGTTTAAAATCCTTTTTATTTATTTATTTATTTATTTTTGGGGGGTGGGATGGGGTGGGGTGGGGTGGGTGAACGGTGTATTTTTATCAGGTACACAGGGCTTGAAATGGTGTACTTTTATTTTTATCGCAGCGAGGACCAAATGTTCTATGGTGTAATTACATGTATATTTGCAACGCCGAGAGGACCAAATGTTCTATGACCAATGTAACCATTTGGACTACAGTCTTAAAGTTCAACACTGCGGAATCCATGCCACTGCCGATGCTGGTCTTTTTGTGAATCCCACAGCAAACCTGTTAAACTGGTTAAAATAATGAGCAGATAAGCTCAACTGCTCTACGTGACAGAGTCTAGGTAACAACTTCAGAAACCAAACAAACTTTCTGTCCTCTCCCAGCACTACAAGACCTCAACAGATGGTGCCCAGATGTGAAGAATAAACTTAGCGGAGGCTAAAGTGTAGGCTACTTTGCTCCAAACTCTGCTGTTCACCGACCTGTCACCGGAGCGAGCGCCGTCACCGTCACCAGGTCCTGGTCCCGTAGGGCTGGTCAAGCCTTGGTAGCGGTTGATGATGGACTTGACCGAGTGCTCCGTGGAAATGCCCGCTATGAGATTTAAGGCATTGGCTGCAGGTCAGTCAGGGTGCCCCAGTAGTCATCGCCACGCCAACACAGCGCGCGGGGGTAGCGAATCGGGTCGGGTCGGGCCGTGCGGATGAGCGGAATGGGGAGGGCGAGGCCAAGCGGAGTTTTGTGGAGATTGGAGAGAGGAGAAGGAAGGAGCAGAGCAAGATAAGCCCACACGCCACAACGAACGACATGCAATCAGTCAGCAATGAACAAATGCCACAGGACGGGACGAGACACACACAGACGGTGCAAGAACCATGATCATTCTCCCTGAAACTTTTTTCCTTCTTTTAAACTCAACTGCCATACAAAAGTTTTGATGCCAACTGGCAGGTTTTTTTGATACTTTTTCCCTCATTAATTTCTTATTTTTTAAATAAATCATTCATTAGAAGTCAGTCATTACAATCAACTTATCAAGTTATTTCTTCTCCTGGTCAAAATGCTGGAATTTCAAAAAAAAAATTTCAAACTAATGCTGGAATTTCAAAAATAATTTTGAAAAAAATGCTGGAATAATTTGAAACAAAAACATGCTGCTGCTTCCTGACTCGTCCGTAAACTATCAATTTGTCAAAATAACAGCAACAGCAATTTCAGCATTTCCGACACTGTTTGGCTTCATTAGATTTGTGGAATTCAATACTGATTTTCTTGAATCCCATGTTTCACAAGCTTCTTCACGAGGGTGAACGGCTGAATTTCAGAGATTCAACCTTCTCCTCCGAGTGAACGCAGGTCAGGAGATTGAGTGTGATTTTTGCACTTCAAACAATCCCATCACCTTTTACAATTTAAAGACATATGTACATGTCACTTTAGTCTTACCTTTCTTGAGACAGACTGCATGAATTTTGATTGCTTTGCATTTAAAGTAGAGCAAAGTTGGCCGATACCTTACTGACAAACCGGGACATGGATTTACGTCCTCTTATCGTCAAACTTTAAGAATGAAAATTTGCAGTCTGTCTCACCAAACACTGAAAAGACTCGTGAGTGTTATTAAGAGATTTCATAATATTTATGGGGATTCACTGCTTTCTTCTAGTTGTCTTCCTACTGCAATTTTTCATTCAACGTTTTTGCTTGTGTCAAAGTGTAAACTTTTAACAATTATTATTAAGTGCTCAAGCGAACAGATGAACAGCTTCCAGTCCTATACTTAGCTTACTACAGCAGGTCTGAGCATAATTTACGTGGCAGGAATAGGGTTAATATGGGAAACAAAATACTTCATACTGACTCCTATTCACTAAAAAAAAAAAAAAAAAAAAATCATTTCTTATTTTCAGCCTAGACGTACAAAACCCCCCAAAAGATCGGTAAAGCACTAAACTGATATTACGTTCCATAAAATATTCACAAAAAAAGCTAAGCAGCATTTGACAGAAGCAACTGCAAAATTTGAAAGTTGGGCAATAATGTCCAGCCAGTGAGTAAAACACGAGTTAAGTACATGTACTACACTGTAATTCAATAATGCTCTTTAATCAACCTTTCCTTTTTTTCAACTCAGCGTTTCTTTGTTCATTTTATTTGTCAGTTATGTTTTAGTTTACCTAAAACCATCTGAATCAGAAAGTGCACTCACAAATCTTTTCAGTGTGATGAGTATATAACTTTTTTCTGTTTATTTAAACACAAGAACAGACAATGTACAAACACAAAGCCAAACCTTCAGAGTACATACTGTGCATAATCAAAATCATGCATTGTAACCATACCATTCACCAACAAAACTGCTACATGTACCAAACTACCTATTTCAACACAGCTGTTTTTACTAAACTTTTCCAACAAATTATTTTTCCAACCGAATTTAATCCAAATAATACTCAAATCATAAAAAATTACATGTATATGGAACGGAAATCAGCTGGGAGAGCATAATCAAGCAGCTGAATAATAACTGAGCGGAACTATTCTAGAACTTTCCACAAAGCATGAAAAACATGCAAGAATGCAAATGGAATGGGTACAATGCATGATACCACAACATAAATAATAAATGTGATATAATCATGAGTGATACATGTATTAACCCAGTAGACAGTTTCAGTAAAAATACATGTTTTGAATACAACAGAATGATACGTAAGAAACTGTTAATTCAGTGAGATACTGTACTGAAAATACAGACTGGCATGAAAATCATAAGATACAGCAATACAATAAAAGTGCAACATAAAGGCAAGTAAATCTCCTTTCTAAATAGCAGGGTGCTGACTTTATATTGCTGTAGACATGTGACATGTGATACATGTGGGGGGAAAATGTTTGTGGACCAACAAGCCAATGCGATCCACAAACCGGCCGCTGCTCACAAATGGAACTCAATGTCGACTGCCAAAGACAGTCAAAAGTGAAAGCAAGCATACACACTGCTTACTGGCTTTTTAGAAATAAAGTTATTGGCCTTTTGAACTTAAAGCTATCAGTATCAAAATTTAAAAAAAAATGAAAATTAAAACGGAGGAAAAAGCTGCTCAGACGAAAAAAGCGAAGGAGTGAAAATACCTTCAGGCTAAAATGAAAAGTAACCAAAAACAAAAAAGCTTTTCTGTATACAGCACAGAAAAAAAAAATGGTTTGCTTGCTCAAGCCGTCGTGAGAGGGTTTTTTGTTGTTGTTGTTCAGGCGTGGCTAAGCATTTGACAGGAGGGTGGAGTGGGGTGGGGTGGTGGGGAGTAAATTTGGGGTGGGTGTGGGGTGGGGTGAGGAAGGGGGGTTGGAGAGCTAAGTGTGTGTGTGTGTGTGTGTGTGTGTGTGAGAGAGAGAGAGAGAGAGGAAGATCTGAATGGGCCCAAATTTCCAAATAACTTTTCTTCTGCAGACTGAAAATGGGCAGAGCAGAGAACCTGCCTACAGAGACAATCTTTTAACAGGCAAGAGAAGAGTGGCAACGGAAGAAAGGAAGGTCTTGATCCCTAACAGAGTCCCAGTTACATTCCCACATGCAACGCTGGGCAAAAAAAAACAACAAAACAAAGCCTTGCATATGATTCCTTTGAACTGTCTTCATGCATGAGAATGAAAATGAACGAGGCATCTTCAATACAACACACCACCATACCATACACTTCATTCAATTTCAACCTGCCTTGCATGGGGTGGCCGACGAAACACAATCACATGCAAAAACGCTAAGACTGACGAACAATCAACTCTCGCAGTAAAATGCAAGCAACCTCCAACTGAACAGCCATTTCAATTTTTTTTTTCTTCCAGTAAATTCCAAACATGCAAGAGTTTTAAAAGTATACCTGGAATCTCTATCCAAGAGCAGAGAAAGGTAAGAAAATGGCAAAAACTTTCATCTGAATCTGTAGAATTTGACTGTCAGCAAGAAAATGAAACTAACCAAGGTGCCATCTCAACCGATGCATTTTTGTTGAGCTTGGGAATTAGGTTATTGTCATTCTTTTATGATTGAGACTGAGAAGATGCATTACCACCACCATAACATACAACGCCATTACTATGTACAGTGTATTTCCAACAGTTGAGGAAATTACAGAAAAGGAATAGTTAGGTACTGTGAGATACGAACATTCCCAATAGTGAACAGTAAGAAGTGGCTTCTTTTTTTTTGGGGGGGGGGATGGCTGGAAAATTTGGGGGGATGGGGGGGGGGGGGGGGACGGTTGGGGGGAGGGGCCTGGAGGGTTGGGGTGGTGGTGGTGGAAGTGAAATGATATCAACAATGACAGGAGAAGAGAATGAAATGATAGGCATGAAATGGAGGAGGGTCTTGCAAAATGCAACTGTCTGGGGACTTGGGGGAAAGCATTGCAGGAACGCAGTTCATGGCAAGAGTTCTCATTCTCATTCATACTCAATCATAATCCAAAGCATTCACAACATATTTATCTGAAAGTTGATCATAGAAAAATTCTCTGCAAACTTCACCTACTTAGAATACATGCCACTTATCGAAGAGAAAGAAAAAGCAACAAGAGCAAGCCACTCTTAGAATCAAAATGCTTCAGAGGTATCTACCCTTCAAGAGTTTCTGCCTGTGGGTTATCTCACTTCCTTGTAGAATGAGTTTTCAAAAAAAAAAAAAAAAAATTCATACTTGCACCCATTTTGTTCTACATCGTATTGTTTTGTTTTTTGTTTTTTTTAAAGGGCTCTAACCACTCCCACTATTCAGGGGGAAAAAAGACAAGACTGTCTCCAAGCTGGCATGTTTTCAATCAAAATGAGACAACAGCTCGCTGAAAACTCACCCAGATCACTGTCATCTTCTTTAGGGACGGGATGCGTAGTTACGTAGACATCACCACCCGAGGTGTGAGGCGGGCTGCGAGAATCCGCTGACATCACCTGCCCCATGGCCTCTGTCACTGAATAAGGGGAAGACCCTGTAAACATGCCAAGGGCAAAGAACCCTGGCGGTTAGTGGAAGGGGAGGCAAGCAGGCAGCATGCTTTGTGCAGGCTCTCAAAAGCGCATCCAGTCTGAGAATCTCGTCAAGAGCATTCTCAATTAAGAAAAAAAAAAAAGTTCTCTCGCAGTAGCAAGATAGTTTGGAGTTTGCAAACGGAAAATAGTCCAAAAAAAAACAAAACAAAAACAAACAGAAAAAAAAAAGGTCAATTTGAAAGGACGAGAACTCTCAGTACAGAACATTCGCACAGTTTAAAATGCCAGTCCAGTGCAAACAAAAACAGGAGACACAGGAGCAAACAGAACCCAAAACAGTGACAGGATAGTTGCCAGCAAAATATTTCAATCAAAACTTTGCAGCTAAAGGACGCTTTCCTAAACTCAGTATCACTAAATGAGTAATTTTTTTCTCAACAAAAAAAAAAAAAAAAAAAAAAAAAAAGCAAACATGGATGAACTGAAACACACCATAGGTAAACGGTTGGGTCGATGCGTTTGACTCTAAGGAAAAAAAGGAAACAAGTAAACTGAGTCAACAACTAGTGGGGGGGAACCCAAATCTTGTTATGTCTAAAAAGTGCATTCTTGAAAAAAAAAAAAAATGAACACTGTTACAAATTTTGTTATGCAAAACAGTGCATTCTTGGAAAAAATACACAACATTAAAAAAAAATCTCGATCTAAAGCACAGAAAGTGCAGTTAATTCCAAGTGCCAGGTTTGAACCTAATCATATAAGCACTAAAAAGTCTGGCTGATATTCAATCAAACTTGACACAATCCTCATCAACACAAATCAAAAGCAGCCACTTCCAGCAATACAAAAGCAAGTATAAGTGACAGTTTTCTGATCCTAGAAGCGATGTCTGATTGATGACCATCCCCTTCCACTCCCACCCCACAACATATAAATTGCATTTTTTTTTTTTTTTTTTTTTACCCACAGGAACTGAATCCACAAACAAGACTTTTGTCTTAGACGCAACCCGATGACTGATCGGCAACAATCCTCTCGGTTATCCCCCAAAATACCTGAAGGCCGGTTTCTGTGACCTGAGAGCAAGTACAGTATACATACCAGCCTGCTGGTTCGGGTTGCTGGGTTTGCGGCCAACGCCGATGACCGGGATGAAGGCCGATGCCCGCTTGCCGCTTTTCTGCTTCTGCTTGCCGCAGTTCTCTGCCACTTCCTCTACACATTGTTTGTGTACACAGATCTCACAACCTGCACACAGTCACACACCATTACTTAATCCACGGCCGTGGGTTCTGCTGCTATGTACATCCATGATTACTGAGAATTAAACTCGAATGCAACTAAAAAAAACAAGAGACTGTAATAGCGCAGAACAACACAAAAAATTTGAAAGGCCAACGACTGTTTTGTTTTCTGCGCTGGATTGTTGTTGCATGTCACTTACTTTGCGAAAGAAATTACTGAAGTTTTTTGAGTAACTGTCTGTAGTAACAGAAGTTTAATCTGCCATTGTTAACATGGCAACATGATCTACTGTAAATATTCAAATACTGGAGGAACGTATGTTGGTCTACTTGATTTTCTACTAACGCGTTGTGTATAGCAAGCGGGTGTGCAGAAGTATGTGTCAATATGACTGCTTTTTGCACAGGTAGAAGTATGCTTAGTCTCAATACTTTCGTCAGGCATACAATGTCGCAGTTGAAAACATTTCAATGAACGCGCTTAATCCGTGCATAAGAATCAGTCATTTGGTTAAGAAGACAGCGTCTGAAACCACTGCGGTGACCCTAGCTGGCGCGTATGTTGTTGTACGTATGTAGGAGCATACTGCGTACTGAGCAGACGATATTATTTGGATGCGGACTGAAGACCAACTAGACAGTGCTGATTGGTGGCTATTTTTAGTGACTTTGTTGATCAGCGTGTAGTACAGGTATGGAAGTGTCAGGCCAAAGCAAGTCATACTTCTCTACTATTTGACAGGGGATTTGGTCTAGTGGTTAAGGCATCCGACTTCGGATCCTGAGCTGCCTGGTTTGAGTCCCCGGTGGGCAGGAATATGGTTGGATTTTTTCATACCATATCGAGTCAAATCCATGTGCAGACTCGTTTGCGGTGCCTGTCTCGCCTTCGTGTACACACGCACGCACAAATATCAAGTGTGCACGCTAAAAATCCCACGTTCATCTTTCGAAGAAGAGTAGGCTGTGGCCGGTGGCGTGGTAAAACAGAAATACTGTCGCACGCACCAGAGTGAATAGCAGGGTGGAGGTTTGCACACAAAGTAGCGCCTAGCGGCAGCAGGCTTTCCCTGCTTCGTCCTCCAGCCTTGCGGCGCCTAGAGCATCTCATTAGAGATGGATACGTGCGCCGAGGAGAAGTCTACCATACCATACCATACCATACTATACTATTAGAAATGGAAAAGTCACGAAAACGGTCGCAACGGCCAAAAGGAACATCCATTCATTTGCCTAACAGCCTTTAGAGCTTTGTAAGTGGCAGTTTTTTTCCCCTCAGAACTCACTGGGAACATAGACATTTTGTTTAACTCCACGTAAGCTGCTGACTACCATGCATTACTACACTGTACCTAAGATTATGCTGTTTGCATACACACACTCCCTGACTGGGTTTCTGGAAATGAATTGTGAATTTTAGGTAGCCACCCTCCCTTACAAGCATGGTTCTCTCTGCTCAAGGCTCTGAAGTCCCTCTTTTTGGTATGGTATGGTATGGTATGGTATGGTAGACGTCTCCTCGGCGCACGTATCCATCTCTAATGAGATGTTCTAGGCGCCGCAAGGCTGGAGGACGAAGCAGGGAAAGCCTGCTGCCGCTAGGCGCTACTTTGTGTGCAAACCTCCACCCTGCTATTCACTCTGGTGCGTGCGACAGTATTTCTGTTTTACCACGCCACCGGCCACAGCCTACTCTTCTTCGAAAGATGAACGTGGGATTTTTAGCCTGCACACTTGATATTTGTGCGTGCGTGTGTACACGAGACAGGCACCGCAAACGAGTCTGCACATGGATTTGACTCGATATGGTATGAAAAAAATCCTACCATATTCCTGCCCACCGGGGACTCGAACCAGGCAGCTCAGGATCCGAAGTCGGATGCCTTAACCACTAGACCAAATCCCCTGTCTTAGCATCCATCAATTATCAAATATGCCTTTATGTTTTAAGTATCTTCGGTTCAATGCTCAGCCAATGTCATCCTGGACGTAACTGGTGTGTACAAGATGCTGTATTTTCATGAGGTAATTTTGAAGATTTGTGTATTTGCTAGGGGTCGACTTACTTGTGCAAATGTATCCTTGGTAGCCCACGCCCCAAATCAGTCCCTCACACTTGGAGCAGAAAGTAGGCACGTAGAAATGCTGCAGGTTAAACTGGTGCCCTTTCACAACCTGCAATCATCATCATCATCATCACCACCATCACCATCGCATGGCAGAAATACCATATCAGAATGAAATATAATCAATACCAAATACCAATTTATCAAGAAAATTCAATTTCCAATACCAATTGTGTCTACTGCTTCTACTAAAGCAAGTAAAGAAGCCCGACGGACCCAAGGAACAATAAAAAGTGTAGAGTTAAACAAAACAAACAAAAAAAACCACCACCACAACATCAATTGTGTCACTTTCAGAATGCAAACCCTGTGCAGGTTTGACCAAACCAAGCACCCCCCCCCCCCCCCCAAAAAAAAAAAAAAAAAAAACCAAACCCAAAAACCAAAAAAAAAAACCAACCAACCAAACCAACCAACCAACCAAAACAAAACAACCCAAACAACAACAAAAACAAAAACAAAAACCAAGAAAACAACAACAACACAGCAATAGACAAACAACAAAAACATGTTATAATATCACTTCAGGCACTAATAACACAGACCTTAGCTCGGTTTGAGCGTGACCCTGGAAACTTGATCCCCGAGCGTTTATCCTTCATGACAAAGCTCTGGACGCGCTCCAGAACGTTACCAGACGTCTTGGTGATGCCCACTTGTCTCATGAACGTTGCCAGCGCCCATCCCACTGCCTGGGCCTGATCCGTCAGGCTTCCATGCTGTGATTCTTCTGGGGTACTGGACATAAGTAGAGAGCAAAAAAAAGATGATAAAGGTGAAACAGAGATTTTTTACTTAAAAGCAAAAATGAAAAGGAGGCTGTTCACTTTAAAAGTTGACCGATTTGGAATATAGAATGTGCGTATGTGTGTGCGTGCACGCGTGCGTTTGTGCATGCACGTGTGTGCACATGATATGCATGCACATGCTTGTTTGTGTGTGAGAGAGAAAAGCTCAAAAGTCATGGATGATAGGCAAGTTCTGTTGCCTCAGTTCAAAGACCTAGTGATGTATTCCTTTGGCGTTTCTGATTTCGTAACTGAACATCAAAAATTGTCATGAGAAACTGAAACAGACTGAACATGAGTTACAAACCACCTACCATGCTCTCAAATGAGGCATCAGATATTTCTCAATCATCTTTTGCTCCGAGGCCTTGTCCATGTTTTCCTTCAACTCATGGACGCCAAAAATGCTGCCTAGACCTGCAAAAAACAAAAAGACAAAATTTGCATCTCACAAAATCAGTCAGCAAAGCAACACTAAAAACATCAGCAACACTGTGCCTCTCGCTGCAACCCGTCCTGCCTATCAGGACTATCAGCCATTGGAAGCCACTACTGCCCCCAGCATCAGGTCGTACTTGTTCATCTGTTACTTGCCCCAGCCGTTACACAAGCAATTTCCATGTTTCCGAGGCTTCCAAGAAACTTTTGTGTCGGAACAGTTTCGCTTGTGAGTGCGCCTGCAGACTCGAAATGCTCTATTTTCATGACCAGTGAAGCTCTTAATGGTGATACTGTACAATGCTGTGAACACGCTGCGCGAGCAGTCGAAATTCTGATTCTCCTACTGAGCGGTCGACCGTGCTGACAAGCCTCTCGCTCAGTCCTTGTATTGGCCGTGTCATTGTGTACCCTTCTGTTGGGTCAGTGCCAGCCTTTGAAATGATGTCACTGTGCAGGTATTTACGTGGTGAGTTCTAGACAACACCAAAACAGCTCAGAATGATTTGTGAAAATCTTAGATACTGTGCATTTCAGCGTTACGTAAATATGGCAGTATGCAAGAGTGAAATACAGATAACAGTTACTCATTAGCTCAAGGATCTGTGTGACTATGTGGCCACTCAAAATTTAGCACTATAAGGATGAAAACCGCAATTTTATTTACTGCAGAAATCTTGAGCTACCCAAAGCTCGGTGCGCACAACCCATCTCAGACAGAAAGCAAGTGGGTATAATTATACCTAAGTCACGTTTCTGGCGAAAATCGGCCAGCTGGTCATTCAGCTCCGAGTTGAGAGCAGCCCTACATCCATCAAACATGGTGCGCAGGGCGTTCTCATTGTTGTCTTTGCTCTGTATTAACTCGTTCACCTGCTGAACCAGGCTGTCGTCCACAGGAACCCTCAGAGGCTGCAACACAAAGAGGAAATGTAAGTGATAGACATGTAAGAATACTAAAGTCGAAGAGATTAAGAAAATTTGCATTGCCATAACAAGGCAAAAGAATTACCCAAGGAGGGAGACCCCCCCACCACACACACACACACACACACTGCAAATGTGTGTGCATGTGTTGTCAGTGCAGCGAATCCTTTTGAGAAATGGTGCTCTATCAGAACTATGTACTATCATTATAAAGTGGACAGGGTCCATGGTTGAAACAGCAAATAGACAGGAGGACCTGAAGCTGGTGAATGTAAGCCAGAAGAAGGTCAACTGTTTGAGAATCTGGAGCCATTCATGAAGGAACTGAACTGTTTGAGAATTGCGCTGATACATATATTTTTCCCCCAAACAAAACACAGTACTCACAGCTTTTGGCACTAGGAATGTGGAGAAGATTTCATAACCCCACTTGCGAAGATCCTTTGTGTTGCCTTGAGTCTGTTTGAAGGCGTCAGAGACAATGTAGAATAACTGAAAAAGAACACACAGAACTCAACAGACGATGATCACAAACAATGACATACAAATTTTATCACCACCACTGGCAACAATAAGACTTTCCTCTGCAAGTGACGAGTGGCTTAAATTTTAGAATACAGAGACAGTACAAGGGCACACACTTTTGACGAGGCGATGACGTCAGTCAGCGAAAAAGTAATAATAATAATAATAATAACAATGAGTACTGTATAGGCGCTTTACCCAATTTCATGCATTGGCTCAAAGCGCCGTGAACTGAACCCAACATGCACGCTCACGTGAATCACGCGCATTCTCTCACACACTGGACATAAACACATTACAATCACGTGGTGTGAAAGGTCAGCTCAGCTACTGAAATTTCCAAATTTAGAATAACAATTTTTTTTTCCAAATATGGTGGGCTGAACATTTCCAAAGCAGAGGGGGAGGAAGCCAGAGTACCCGGAGAGAACCCTCGACAATCAGCCCGAATGAACGGTGCCAGATACAAGAAGGAAAAATTCTTTGCCCCGAATGGGACTCAAACCCCTGACCTCTCACACTGGTGACAAGTCTCTTAACCACTAGTCCACCGACCGCCCCAGTACAGTAGTAAAAACCCCTACCACCAATGTGAATGGTCCGAGGTTTAAGCCAGCTTCAGACATATTTACACCTGTAGTATGTTGCATCATTCAGTGAGTCATCGGGGTTCTCGCCCGGTTGGGTGTGTGCATGTGATCACTATTTATTGTTCCACACACATGTTCCAAAGAAGCAATATGCTTGAAGAGAACAAGCACGCTTGTCTGGCATCTCTGTACCAGTCAAACTATTAACGAAAATTGTGGAGAGAGAGAGAGAGAGAGACACACACACACACACACACACACACACACACACACACACACACACACACACACACACACACAAGAAAGGGGACTAACTGACCAGTGGACCAGGATCACTGTTGGAGAGTTGGTAGTGAAGCAGGACCGCCATGTGGGCCGGTTTCTTCTCCAGCAACCTGATGTCCGAGAACGGGCCCGTGTCACATGTCTGTAACCATACCAACCAATCATAAATACACACAGGTGGAGCAGCAGTAACAATTTAAGAAACATTTAGTTTTATGAAAAGCCAGGAACTCGTTGCCTGAAAAAAAGATGGAGTGATAAAAGAAACCAAAAAACAACAACAACAACAACAACAACAAAACAAAGAGATAAAATGCACAGCACTGCTAAAAGTGCTACACAAACAACATGACAGAACAGAAAGGCAAGACAGTACAGATCAAAACAAAACATTAAACCAAAGCGCTGACCATCTTTAAATAGGTGGCAACTGTATGCAATAACACCTTGGGGATGGCTTCTGGTAAATTCCATCAATTTATTGACAATGAAGTTGTCAGAATTACATTTTAATTAACACACGATTTATTGTTTTGTGTGGCACCTATGGCTAGTTTGACATATGACCATAGCAACAGCTATTCATTAATTATGTAAAGTGAACTTCTAGAACCTGATTTCCTACTGGCAGCTTTGTTATTTTTCCTTTAAAAAAAAAAACCAAAAAAAAAAACCTGCTGCACCCTCACCCCTGCCATCTTTGCAACAGTACAATAATTGAAATTTATGATAAACTGTGTAAGTCTGTGTCATTAACACACAGCGCTAGTACGCATACTGCTCCTTGTAATGGGTCAAGTTTAATATTGCAGGCACTACAGCAATGTGTTGGTTACTGATTACGTACATGTGTACTGGTACATTCTCTCTGTGCAGAGACATTACTGATGTTAAATGTATTTGATATAGTGGGGGTGGGGGGGGGGGGGTAGTTATGGACAAGCTGGAATAAATCACTAAATAAAGAATGGTGTCACTATCATGTATAAGGACTGAAGGAGATTTCATCAGTATCTGACTAGAGGAAGTGAAAACTCAGTGATGCATCAAGCATCTCTTTTTTACAGCTGTATTTCCATCTTCCATCTTTTAGGCAAAACTTCTATGGCAAGGTTTTACAAACAAACAATGCCACATACACCTAATTAAAGCCAGTAAGAGCAAATGATGCTCTTTCAAAAAAAAAAAAAAAAAAAAGGACTACCCAAAAACCAAGACAGGGAAAAACCAATTTCAACCAGGCAAAGTTTCCTTGTCACCAAGAGAAGGGTTCGTAAAATTCACCATGAATAGAACCCTTGGAAAAAGACAGAAAAACCCATTTACCACAGGTGCAGTTGGATCTAGCTAATCTTTCCCCTGACGAAAACCAACCAACACAAATGAACATTTTGCTCCGGAAATGCAGTGAGGTAAATAGACAGCCTAAACAAGAAAGACAAACAAGTACATACGCACATGCAAATGCACACGCAAACCATTGACCAGCCTTTAAATTTCAGACAATACAAGCTCAATTTGCAATTAGTGTGTGAGTTTATACATCAGCTTGGCTTCTGATAATACACCATATCCTTTTGCTATCAACGCCTAAAAAGACGTGTGAATCCGTGTACAGAAGCCTTATAACTAGGCCTTCCAGTTTTCAGTATTTGTACTAATCCTATTTGTGTTGTGTGTATGTGTGTCAAAATGGGTCATTTCTGTGAAATGTCTAGATGCAGAGACAGATTAAGAGATAGGGCCCATGGCCCAGGGTGTGTGTGTGTGTGTGTGTGTGTGTGTGTGTGTGTGTGTGTGTGTGTGTGTGTGTGTGTGTGTGTGTGCTGGCCGTGGCATTACTGTATGTTTGATTTTTTTTTTAAAGTCTCTTTCTCTGAAACACTTAAAATCATGCTCAAATAGCACAGATTTCTGTCTGTTTTAATTTTAATTTTTAAAAAAGAGCCACCTAGCACAGCGAGTCGGTTGCAAACATACATCACACTGCTGAAATTTTCACAGGGTTTCTGTTTTTTTGGGGGGTTGTTTTTACTTTACCCCATTGGAAGGACTGAAGTTACGTGTATTTCTGTTCCCACAGAGCGCAAGATGCATGCTGAAAATGGCCAATACTGTGTAAAGCAACTACAAGCAACAATCAACCATTGTGATGAATTTTTCTCCTACCAAGTACATATCTTTCTTTTCCTTTGCAAAGGGGGCAAAGAATCAGACCATAATTATCAAGACTGGGAAGCAGCATCAGCAAAAACAACAACAAAAACCCTAAAATAAATGAACAAACCACACACACACACACACATACAAAAATGCCCCCCTGAAGCAAAACCCTCCCGCCCCCCTCCCCCAAACCAAATCACACACACACACACAAAACATGGATACAAACAAACAAACAACCAAAAACCAAACTATTTTGATCACCCTGAAAAGTGAGAAGCATAAAACAACAGCAACACTGTATCACTCTGGCCGCCATGTTTCTTTGCCACCTTTGCAATTGCGTGGAGTGCTGTGTCATTATGTGGACAAGTTCCCATACGGCCTAAAAGTGAACTGATGATGATACACTGTATACGCGTGATCCTGCCCCACACTACTGTACATTATGATAACATACAAATACAGGTATGTTAGACACTGCAAGCCAGTCAGCGTAACTTGTCAGCTCTGGATTAGAACTCTACCCAGCTCATTCACGTCATTCCAAGGGACCTCTACAAAAATTGAATGATAATGTCAATAGGGTGTTAGTTGCGGAGAACGGTTATGTAAATCACTAAATGCTCATTCTGGACCTCTGCTGTATGCAGCTTGGTAAGAAATGGGGAAACGGGCCGCTGCCCTGTAGACCACGTTCTCGTGCCCAAATACTGAAAACAAGCACACGACGACAGGCCACAATTAGTATTTAAGTACACAACATCAAAACATCACGTTGTAACAGTCATGCAGGGTAGGAGAAAGACACCCCCCCCCCCCCCCAAAAAAAAAAAAAACAAAAAAAAAAAAAGACAAAAAAAAAAAAAAAGACAAAAAAAAAAAAAAAACAGAAAAAGGAGAACGTTATACTTGAATTCCTAATCACACCAAAATTAGGCAAAATGCTGCAATGTCATACACTCTTCGTAAGAGTTTTGTAAACACAGTTTTATCACCACTGGCTTCTAGCTCATACTTTCATTTTGTTATTACATCAGGCACTGCAGGCACTAAACTGAAACCTTTTTTTTTCCTTTTTCTTTTTGAAAAGAATGCTGCATGATAGTTACAACACAGTTAAATCTTTGCTGTGAAGTCCAGTACATGTACCCCCAAAAGCACACACACGAAAACAACTAGCACACAACCTAACTACCCCATACCATATGTACCATACATTAAACATTGATGATGTCATACAGGCGACAACACAAAGGGCTGAACACAGAACAGCACAATTTTCTAACATTAAAAAAAGGAAAAGAAAAAAGAAATAAGGTCGAGTTACATCTACTTAGGGTCCTACAAAAAAAAAAAAATCCACGGAACTATTCAATTTGTAATCTATTAATTTCATGCTAAAATAAAGGTTTTAAATCTGTTTTTTTGTGTGTTATTTCTGCACTGTAGTGTGTCTGTAGACTAAGTCTAAGACTAAAACTAAGACAACCTAATACTAGACCTAAAGATCAGTAGGTAGAAATTTGCAGGTGATAAAGACAGGGAAGAAGTAAGGGGCAGACTCGAGACTCAAGAAGGGAGAGAAGCACGCAAGACTGGACAAGTTGCGGGCCCTTACCTGCTCATCCTCTGAGTTGACGTCCTCATCATCGATGGTGATGATCTCGGGTTGCATAGGCATTTCCTGCTGCAAAAATAAAAAGAACAAAGTGCTGGTGATAACATCATTTTAAACTTTCAACCTTGGAGGAGGTTTTTCAGGATTTACAATCAGACATGTTCCATTCAGGAAGAATGACTGAGTGCTCTGGACTGCGTGTTTCAAATATGGGGCAAGAGGTCACCAAGCATGTATACATGCGTATTTTAGTAGTTCAGCACTCAGCCTGGCCAAGCATCACCTACTCTACGTTTGCGCAGCATGTAGGATACCTAACGTTTTAGCCGGATTATTTGGTCCGAGTTCTGATCTAGTAGGGCACACGTTCACAGGGGTTGAATGCATAGGGGAAATGAGTTAATGGCTCTGGCGAGTGAGGAAAAAAAAAGAAAAAAAAAAGGGAGGGACAGCAGTGAACCACTGCCATTGCAAATGTTATGACTAACTCGAGCTACGAATTGCTTACATCATAATCGGTGACAGTGCTGACGCTGGTGTCGTCCGCGTTGTGCCGACTGTCTGGTGTTGGTGAGGCACTGGGGCTGGGCTGTGGGGGAGTCAGACATGCTGCCTGCGTCTGAAACTGGTAACGATGTCGCCTGGAACACACAACCATCCACCCTCCTCCATGAGAATATGCTCAACATCACTGTTAACCATCATACGTATCATTACCACCATCCTCTTCGGCAAACAGAAATGCAGAATAACTTAGAAGTACCAGCTGGTTTGCAGGGATGATTTGCGATCTGCACGTGTGTGATATGTGGTAGGTTCTAGTAGCCAACAGCACATACCCCATATTAAATTACTGTTTGACTGACAAACCGACCCTGTCCACCTAAAGGAACTAGCACAAGTGTAAACAATATGCACACTACATATCAAAGCAGTATCATCTTAATTCCTAAAACCACCTACAGGGTGCACGTCTTGTGTCTTACAGATACTACCGAGTTCCTTTGGAACTTACAGACGCTTATGATTTAAAAACTCTTTTTAACTTATTGTCAAGAAGAGGACGGAAGTACAGCAGTATGAAAAATGGCTAAAATATGACTAAACATTGTAAGTGAATGTACATCTGTAATAAACATGTTAATCGGTTATGGAACAATATGAAGGTCTACCAATGTACAACACTGTACAGACATCATATCTACTGGCCCATCAACCGTTTCAAATTTTCACCAGCAAACAGAACATAATCGGCTTGCGTTTCCCATCCCAACCTGAAACTGAACAAGCTGTCGACAAGGAAGTGCCAAACAGTGCAAACATGCCGAGTTGAATGTAGTGTGAGTAAACCATACATGCGAACAGGTATTCATAGTTAAAACCATGCAAAACAAATACAGTACACGGCAGCCTTCTCAAGATGCCATGAGACATGCATGTTATGTCACAATGCAGCAAAATCATTAGCTGCTGTCATGCACGCAGTTGTGATACAGCATTTGCCAAGGAAAAAATACTTCTACACAGTGTCAGTGTCAGTCTTTCAAATTCAACACATCATGCACCACGATGCATCAACAAAACTGATAATGTTTCGGGGCAAATGATGCGATTCATCTACGTCACTGTATGAACGGATACTAAGATGAGCCTGCAACAACAGTGAAACTTTCCAGGATTTAAAAAAAAAGAACAATTTTCATTTTCTCGTGAAGATCTACTGCTGAAAAACAGACTGCTCTGGAACAACCGGTGAACATCAACGAAAACAGCAGCCAGCTGTAAGAACTGCAAAACAAACCTGGAACGGTGAGTAAGCTTGTGAGGTATCAAAGTCAGCAGTGTCAGGGTTCACCTGCACATAATCATTAGGCAGACTTGCATGTTGTTGAGTGGTGCACTTTGTGGGTGAAATCTGCTTGAGTCTAAGGCCCCGTTTACATTAGCCTAAAATGCCGCCCTGAGAATGCTCTGAGAGCGCCCTGTCGCGTTTACACTTGGACAAACCACTCCGAAAGCGCACCGCTCTCAGACTACCTACAGTGGGTAGTCTGAGGGCGCTCTAGCTTAGGGTGCTTTCATCACGTCACGTGGGGCCCAGTGTCACCGTAGCAACAGGCCATTTTTGCAAATGGCGAAAGATCGTTTTTTTTTTCCTGCCAGGAATACAAAAACACGTGCTTTCTGGGCACTGCCATCTTGAATATGTCACATTCCACGAGAGCACGTGACATATCAGCTCCCCTTCCACGATTGTGCAATGTAAACGCTGTGGAGCGCTCTCAGTACGGTGCGCTTTAGGGGCGCCCTCAGAGCGCTCTGTAATGTAAACGGGGCCTAAGTCTGAGTTGGCCTGGGTAGGCAATGTGTAGTTAGTGGGATTATTAGCTTAACCAGACTTTATCTGTCTTTTTCTGACAGTTACTGGGAGGGAGATATCTGTCAACGTTTCCAATTAAGCTCCAGCTAAATATCCGGATCGTGACACAGGCTGATGAATTCACTCTGTTCTAACTGAATATCTGATGTTTCAGTCTGTCATAATTTAATATCTGATGCTTCAGTCTGTTATAATATAATTAAATATTTAAACACAGCTGGTAGGCGGGGATAGTTTGCAAGCTGCCTGAAATTTTATATGGAGTTGGTCCCAGCAAAAGACCAGGACATACCTCACATCAAATTAGGGTTTGAGTGGCAAATCATCCCTGTCTACACATATCCTTTAAGGGTTTTTCAATACTTCCTGGTTTTATGCTGATGGCTGATTGTTAAATGTATTAAACACAGAGGGTGAGTGTTCTACAACTAGTATTATACAACACTCATATAGGGATATCAGAGATGGAATTCCCCTTGTCATAAAGGAAATCTGATCCTCGATTTCTATCTGCCCTTAGTGGGTGAGTAATACTCGTAAGAGATAGTTTTACACAGCTAACTGATACACATGTAAGAGAATACAGGCTCTATTACAAAGAGTTCAGTATATTATGCATTTTATGCTTCAAGTTAAATTTACTGGTACACGACTGGTTTAGTGGGTAGTATTAGCGGGTTGAGTACTGGTTCATCACAGAAAGTGGGACAGGTACATTTAACTATAACATGGTATACTGTGTACATCGCTACTCTCCCTCTCGCGATGTTAATCTGCTGAAGGATGTTCACGTTAAGTAACTGGTGATTTAAAAAAAAAAAAAAAGCCGATGTGATTGTGAGTGAGCTTTTAACATGGGAGTGCTGGCGGGATTTTGTGCGTCCGACCGATCGATCACCTGCGGGACTTGGAGGTGGGTTTGTGAAACTCCTTGCCCTGGGTCAGCCATCTGTCGCTGATACAGTGAAGAGCAGTAGGACTTCCACTGAGAGAAAATGCAACACAATGCACACCTGTACTAGTTGTGTGTACAGTACAGACTTTCACAATCATCACAGACAGACAACCATTGCAGATGTAGCTGAGAACTGTGAACTTTAGAAGGGCCATCAAACTTCATTCAAACTTTGTAGCTGTAAATATCCTATTTTGCAGTCTACTGACAAAGGAAATAAGAGCGAGTATAACACCACTACATGTATTGTCATAAGCTCATTCATCCCAAAGCTATGACTGCAGTCGTAACAAGATTTCAGTCCCTACTGCCCCTACTGCCGCGCTATGACTGTACAGTTGTAACAGTCAGTGCTATGCAAAATCTTCATTCTGTTCCACTGTTGCTAGCCGTTACCAGCTTCTTTTGAAGTGATCTTCTTTGGAAATGGTTTCTGTTTTTTGTTGGTTATCACGTACGATTTTTTTTTTTTGGGGGGGGGGGGGGGGGGGTTATGCGGCAAAAAGAATGGCCAAAAGAACGCGGTTTGGCGTCACCGGGGGCGCCCATAGGCAGCCCTAGTGTCAGACGTAAGATGGTAGCATCAGTGCAGAAATGGTGCATATAAGTACTTCGTTCTGTTCACAAATCTACAATGGAACAAAGATGAAATCAAATTTGGGGGTGCTTCCAAAGTTCACTAGTAATAAATCACATCATAATGCTGCAAGAACAATACTGATGACCAATGCACAACACACACAATTATGTAAATGAGAAAAAAAAAATACTGAGATATGCAAAACCTGATGAAAACAAAATTTACGAACTGAGTGTTGTGAGAGAAAACCATATATCATATACACAAAGAAACAGAATTCCTTCAGAAACGGAATTAATTAGTGATGTGTTAAGATCAAATCGTAATTCTCGTAAACTGATTTACAATACTCTGTTCGGTGATGCGCTGGTGCTCACCCTAAGCATTTCAAGTGTTAAACTTTTGTCCAACACTCATCTCATCTTTGATTCCAGTTATGGAGAGGGGAAAAAAAAAGAAAAGCAGAAGAAACAAGATGGCCACTGACCAGCCCAATATGTTGTTTCCATTTAATCACCTGCTGTCGTCACGGTCGTTCTTTTGTAATGCCATGTATTCGGGAGGACACACACACACACACACACACACACACACACACACACACACACACACATACACACACACACACACACACACACACACTCTCTCTCTCTCTCTCTCTCTCTCTCTCTCTCTCTCTCTCTGAATGGAAACAACTGACCGGGCTTGTCAGACCAATCTTGGTTTTGGAAGACGTCAAGTTGTTTTCTTTGAAATCTATGACGTTTTCCTCATTGGGATGACGCATAATACATTTGACGTAATAACTTTGACTCGGATACAATTCTTGCAATGAAAGCAGCCCCATGAAAATTGAAGTGTTGCTGCTGCGCAGTGTAAAGATCGAATTTATACCGGCTCAATGTGTTTAACAGACAAGTCTGCGCGGCGAACGTTTTTTCACTATGTGTTATGTCTGCTGCGCGCGCGCGCACACAGACACACACAGACATACGCGCGCGCGCGCGCGCACGCACGCACGCACGCACGCACGCAGACTTGCGCGAGCCGCGTTTGTGCATGTGCTCCATTGAGACCTATGTGGTGTTCTCTCACTCTACTATGCTATTGAGTGAGAGTCAGTGGAAAAAACAAAGCTCACTACATCAATGAAACTCCCGCTTTCCCCGTCTACAAATAGAGAACTTCCGAAAAGTGACGACACACCCCCACGTCAATCAAACATGACGTCGGCAAACTGACGCTGATACAGTTTTGCGTCAGTGCGCGTGTGCCTTTTCTGCGATGTTTGTGAGGCGTGTGGCTTGTGTAAAGGAAATGTGCTTCGAGTACAAATTTTCGAGTCAACTGACGACAACGGCTGCAGTGAATTTTTCTAATTTTTTTGTATATTTTTTATGGCACCCCAGGCTCATTATCTATGTATAGTAGGAGCGATTTTGAGATCTAAAGTGTGTTCACCAGCACTTTCATCAGGTACGGCTTACGCCAAAAGTATAAAAGCGACAACATCCAAAATTCACTTCGTTGAGAGTCCGTATTCATGCTATCTATGTCCAAAAAATGGAGTGGTTTAGGTAAATATTACGCCTTTAAACGCCAGAAAGCCACTTTTTCTGAAAAGGGCGATAACTCGCAAATCATGTGTGCAATCGTACCTGGATCGGGCCTTCTATTCAACAATCTTGATTCATTTAGAAATCCCAAATTTGAAATCGATCGGTTCAGTATTTTCGGAGAAATAGGCATCTGAACTGGGTTCACATGCAATGTCAACTCAGGCTCGGTTTACATGAAAACTATAAGAGCGACCATTTTCTAGTAGTGATTCTGTTCAGAGTCCGTATTCAAGCTATCTACTGCCAAAAAATTGAGTGATTTAAATAAATATTACGCCTGTACACGAAAGACAACCAACTTGTCTCAAAAGGGCGATAACTCCCAAATCACTTAAGCAATCATCACACGCTTGAATCGTCTAATGTAACATTTTGATATATTTGGATACCCCAAATTTGAAGCCATTCGGTTGAGTATTTTCGAAGAAACGGGCCTGGACACAATTCACACACGCACACACGCACACACACACGCACACACACACGCACACACATCCGCACAGACGGCACTCACTGAGGAGGAGAAGTGCGTTCGGAACACCATACGCGTCAGCATCGGTGACGCAAGTTTTCTTACGTCATTGTCAGAGTTACACTTGCAAAATCGTCTCTGCGGGAGATCGGCAGTGACGTGCGTTTGTACCACAGATGCTTGCCTATGAACGTGGAAATTTTAGCCCGTCCTATTATGTTGTTTCCATTACTATGGAAACAACATAACAAAAAAAAAAGAAAAAGAAAAGAGGCCATGAGCAGCCTCAATTTGTCTGCATAACTGGAGTCAAGACACCTTATTCTGAAACTGTTCTGATCATAAGCAGCTACATTTTTATGTGTCCATTGCATCTCAAAGCCATGCACACACTGGATTTTTTATGTATGTGTACTTTTGAATTTATTTTACGTATTGTTAGTTGTTAATAATTATGTACATGCCCTTTTAAAAAGTGTCTCTATAAAGATTTTGTAATTTTCTTTGAGACGAAAATAAACATGGCGAAGAAGAATGCAAGGCTAACATGCAAATACACACATGATGAAAATCTCATGTTCTTTTATAATCATTTTCAAATAAAGCGAGCAGTCACACTAGCAGTGTGTGTCCATGCATCCTGTATCGATACAGGCCAGACCAATCTTGTGATTTTCAATCGTTCTGGTGCTGTGTGACTGTTTGGAGGTGTGTGCACTGTGCCAAATTATGTAACCTGCATGTCAGAACTCTGATCAACTAACAATCTCATGATTGTGCATTCTGAAACAAGTCACCGCATTAAGCAAGACACAAACTGTTGGCATGCAGACTGCTGGAGCACCTTCACAGGCAAAATAACAGCATGCACAGTTAGATGAAGCAAATATGAAAAGAGAACGGAAAAAGTTAAACTTCAGATACAACAGTTGCAGCATCAACAACAACAAATGCTGCAGCAGAAGGACAGCTTTTCTGCTGTAACAATAATTCAAGACAAGCTGGAAAATGGCATCCAAAGTATGCTGGCACACACAACAGTTCTCCAAGTGATTACAAAAACTGATACATAAGCACACTCGGAGCAGGAATGCAAATTAACCATGCTATTCCTTCAAACCCCACCCACTGAAGTACCCTGTTCCATGTATCACAGTTTCAAATGCAAAATGACCATGATCCCTGAGAAAACAATACACCCAGAAAACTGTCTCCAAACAGATCAATGCCCCAAACAAATCAAACTCAACAATTCAGACAGCTGAAAGTAGTGCAAGCTGGTTGTCCGCGATTAAATTTGCAAGCGTTGTGCCACAAAGAAATCAGTTAGAAGGCATAAAACAACAAAAGTAAGAACCATAAGCTTCAAAAACTGAACAAACATGAGGGTGCAAGGGTGAAAAATAAAGAACTTTACCCGCTTTAACCTACGTCGGCTGATCTTACTGCCCTACAGTACAGGCACAGTCGAAAACATTTCAGTAACAGTGAAAATGCATTTTAAAAATCAAAGCAAAAGAAAAAGAAAAAGAAAATAAAAAGAAAAACAGAGAAATGAAAAGCTTATTAACTCTGAGCAAACCAAAAATTTGCAGCCCCATTTTTTCCATGCAAAGTTGTGGAACGTTTTCTAAAGCCAGTTAAAAGTTAGTAACAGAAGCGAAAAGGCTACCAGACAATACAACTACTGTACCAAAGATGCACAGGACAACCTATAACATTATCAAAGGCATATCTCTTGACATAACCAGGCTGACAAATGCTTTAAGAGCTGTTCTGATGGTTTCTAGCATGTTCCAAGCCTTCATATTCTTTACACTTCTTTGCTCCCTTTGCATTTGCTCCACGATGCGTCTAGTGGTTGTCCTGATCATCTTTATCTAACTCCCCCTGTGTGAATTTGATGAGAATTAGACCAAAATATACCACCAAGTCTCCCACAGATTAACATGAATATTACAGAGGAAAGACTTCAATGCCCAAAATAGGAATAAGAATTGTCTGCTACACAGGACGTTGTGAGGTAACATACTACAGAATGGCTCAAACAAAGAAATGATGTGCCATACACAGTGGGGTTTGATCAGTAGGGGACGAGAAATGGAGGGGGAGGGGGGGGGGAGAGATGGGAGGGGGAGGGGAGATGGGGGGGGGGGATGGGGGGCAGGGGAGGTGGGGGGGGGGGGGGTAAGGGAAGACTGAAACTTAGAGGCATTAAGAAAAAATTGGTGTCAACAGTGTATTTTTACACTTAGATGTATAATCAAAAGAAAGAAATTTCAACCAGCTTTGCCACCATGATATCTCTTAAAAACTCTGAACCTTTCTTCGTAAGGACTGTTTACAAAATTTTCTATCTAGTCTATAATTTTGAAATCAGATGGGTACTCCAGCATTATGAAATTCAACCCATTCTACATTTTCTTGAGACCTTCGTTTTGGGAAAAATGTGCAAGTTTCAGATACACGTACATAGCAGACTCATTGAAGTTTCAAATGTACAAAACTTCACCATAACTGTTGTGAATATATGTATCTTTTTTGTATCCACTGAGCACCAGAAAAGTAAGTTTTTAATCATGTTCTCTCCCGCCCCCCTCCCCAATTCCCTATTAGGACAGGAGGGGGCGGTTGAGGGGAAGGGAGGGAAGAAGAAAATTGAAAAAGAAAAAAAAAAGGAAGAAAGCAGAGAAGATAGAGAGCTAACATTTAACACAACACCGATGAAAAACTGCGGACAATCTAGATACCTCAGGGCCTGCCTCCGATCCCGGGTAAGGGAAGCCTACATAAAACGTTGACTGGGCCTGCCCAGCGCGATTCCGTCGAGAAGCTGCGTCAGATTTGGAGCGCATCACATTGGCTGAACCGCGAGCCTCGGCGACGGACCCCGCATCTCCGGTGCCCGTTCTATACAGCGTGACCGGCACGGAGGCCTGCTTCACGTGCTTCGAGTCCCCGCGCAGCTGCTGAGGGGGTTGGTATGGCTGTTGCTACAAGGAAGGAGAGAGAGACAGAGGGAGGGGGAGAGACAAGAGAGGGAGAGGGGGGTTGAGAGGATAAACCAAGCCCAAGTCAGTCAGTGAGAAAAAAAAAATCCGGTATTTATAGACATGACAAGCTGCAAGTCAAACTAAAAAGTAAATCTACAAAGCTTAGATGCTGACTGATGACCACTATGCAGTATGGCTCAGCTCTGGGTCACTGAATATTTGAACCAAGTTTGATGGGCAGACCATGATAATTGCATGGGCATTCCCCAAAAATTTCCCAGCAAAGGGATTAATGAAGGTCTCTTTATCTTTAAATGCCAAGAAATTTGATAAAGCTGTACCACAGAGCAGATACCAATGGAAGATGGAAGGAATAAGAGAAGTTGAGAGATCACGACAAATCAAGTTAACAAAGTCAGGTCACAAAATTTGGAAAATAATCAATCCCTGGTCTCTCAACTTTCTTTTTTTCAAATAGAATAACCATGTCGAAAATGAGTGAAAACTACACTAATTACTGTATTCTAATGAAGCAAAGCAAATCCTTTCTGGGTGATAATAGCACTACAGACTCATACCTACGGTCTTTGCTCATACTAACTGAATTTCAGCTTTTGGATTTTTTCCTTTCTGGGATGGTTAACTGTAACACTGTTGGTCCAAAGGCTAAAATAATCACCTTTAACAATGAAAGGATGGCAAAAGAAATAAACAAAGTAAGAGTAAAGGCCTGCAGCCCAAACACCACCTGGGCATCTGATTTTCCCAGGTAATCCATGAAAACAAAGACATGGAAAAGCATGACCTCAAACCTGACCCTGCGCAGGAGAGGGGACGGGGGGGGGGGGGGGGGGGGGGGGGGGGGGGGGGGCATTTCGGTACTCTTCGCTTCAAAGCGATACCTGTTCCCTACCTAGGATGTTTTTCTAATTGTGTTTTAGTTTACTGGAAGAAGAGTTATGGTAACCAACCATCCATAGTAGGAGTGAAACATTTCTTACTGTGAAAGGACGATAAACATGCTGCAGGCTGTATATTTTGCACTGTGTTTCAGAATAATTATGTGCCCACATTCATACTGAAGTGAAATGTGACTTTGGAAGAACAGTGAACTAAATATACCCCCCCCCCCCCCCCCCCCCCCCCCCCCCCCCCCCCCCCCCCCCACCTGCCTCTAGCTGGCTGAACGTGCCACCCCCCACTCACTGCCTCTAGCTGGCTTGAAACGTGCACACTATTCCTTCTTAGCAGCCTTTTCTTGGTTATGGCTCGAACTGTCAAAGTCTTCAACAGGACCCATCCTTGTCTACAAACTCCGTTAGTGAGGGGCAGGGCATTTTCTGCGCATGCACAAACTAGGTATGTACACCACTGAAAGGGCGATAATCTGTGAAAGGGGGAACAACCAGCACCAAGGTGCAAGTGCCTGCATGTCCAAACTATCCAATGCTTGTGAGCATGTCTGAACTATCCAAATGCTTGCGAAACTGCATTCCATTATATGCAGCATTCAAGCAAAAAGGAAATAAACTTGAAACACGGGTCTCCTTTCTGATCAGCAATGCAGACGACAGCGTACAGTATTTTCACCCTTTGTGCAACCACTCCTCTGCAAATTTTCAAAACCAGCAAACGCAATGGAACGAGGAAAACAATAGTCCGGTTAGAAGTGACCAACGTCTCCACAGCAAAACCTGCAAATGATGGTGGTGCTTACCCAGGAGTTAATGCTAGAACTGTCGGTGCTGTCCGCGATGTCTGAGAACTGCTGCGTCGCTTGTGAGAAGTTTGGTGTCTGTAGATAAAAAAAAAGTGCGTGAGGCAATTTACCAACCGCAACTTTTCTAACGCTTAATTCAACACAGTGCCCATTATGGGACAAAACATTTCTTCCTATCACAAGAGATCCCCTGAGATGCATATGGAAGACAATGTCATTGTGATCTTTTACAGGCATGTCCAGTTAATGACAACCATTTCAAATGCTCTAAACAAGGCTTGCAATAGTCAGGGCTTAAAATGATCCATGATGAATAGTGAGTAGCATTTAGTGACAATGTGGCAAAGCCACAAGCATGTCTTCAAAGCATTTGCCTTGTACTATGGGTGTCCGAGGGCGTGCTCCCCTGGATTTTTTTTCCTTTATATCTGTGCAATTTGGTGCTTTTCAGTAAGAATTTGAATACATGTACTTCAAGGGAGGAACACTTTATTCTGGAGGCAAATGTTTAGAATTAGGGTAAAATCTGTGCAATTTGGTGTGTTCTGGAATAATTTTGAGTGCTTCAAAAGAGGGAACACACTTTCTGAGGGGACTAAAACTGAGACTATGGACTCTGCAGGGAAGAGAAGTTAGAAACCTGTTCTTACACCCACATAAAATAAATTTAATAGAAGCCAGCATGTGCCTCAATGGAAACCTGTTCTTAGACCCACAGAAAATAAATTTAATAAACTAGTGTCCAAAAGAAACAATACCAAGGGTTGGCAAGGACATACAATAAAAGCAGAACAATACAGAAATTTCAGAGTGATATATTTCATTGCAAATGTTTCCAGTATTCCTGAGCGCAGACGCTGTATTTGGGACGTGGGATACGTAAACCTATGTGTTTAGGCATCGGGGATAACTTTGCACAAAAACATTCTGACAACAGTTTGGTATCGTTTCTTTTGGACACTAGTTTAGAAGCCAGCATGTGCCTCAACCCCCCCCCCCCCCCCCACCATCACCATTTAGTTTAACTCAGAAAACGAATTAAGTGTGGAGTAAAACTCTAATCAGCTGTCTCAACATGAGGGTGTACACTAACAGTAGGTTCGTCTGCTCCTGTAAGTTGTCGGAGCTGGTTTTCCAGGGTTTTCACTGTCCGCTCTTTTTCCAAAAGCTGCGTATGGAGTCGCTCTGATGGAGTCTTCACATACATACGCTGGGTTTTCTGCACATCAGAAGCAAAATCAAGTTTAATTATGCTGCACGTCTACTACAGTGGAAAAGAAATGACTCTGTGTGTATACTTCATACGAAAAGAGAAATCCCATGGAACAGATAGAACACTTAACAGCATTTCTGGCTCACGTGTGATTTTTTTGACCAATATGAGGGGCCACTAAAAGCACACAGAAAGGCACTGTTAACAGCCACCACTGTGCCTACATTTTTCTTTTCGCTCATATGCTTCTGAGCGCAGAACTGAAAAGTTTCTATCTAGTACTGGTTTTCTTATAACTAAACAACAAAACAAAACAAAGGTAGCCTCAGAGTCTTCTTAACAACAACAACAACAACAAAAACAACAACGAAATGGTTACCTCAAAGTCTTCCTTGGCCTGTTCGAACATGGCCTGGGTCATGTGCACTTTCTGCTGCCATAGTTCTCGGTCCTTGTCCGGCTGTCACACACACACACACACACACACACACACACACACACACACACAAATGCAAAATAACTTTATTTACACAAAGCAACACAAGATAAACACACACAGCAAACTTTTTCTGGCTTTATTTATTGCACTACTCATATAACGGTGAGGGGGGGGGGGGGGGGGGAGGAGTGTTGACCTCATTGCTATCAAGCAAGATCTATGTCATTATTTGTCTGCACTGGTAATACATCTGAATTTCAGAGAGAGAATAAAACAAAAACAAAACAACAACAGCACAACACACACTGATATCCACTTACAATGTCCCCCCCAAACCCCCCAAACCCAAAAGTTCAGTGCAACTAGCAGTGACAGAAATAACCACCACCAAAAAACACACAGCCTAAACTACAAAAACAGTTTACTTTTTCTTTTTTGTTTGGTTGTGTGGACAAACTGAAAACAAGAAACAAACTTTAGGGAAGCAAAAATCAAAGGGAGATCACTCACATCCACCGGTTGTGGGGCAGTGATCCGCGCAGAGTCACGATTGGACGGTGTGTTGTTGGCTCTGGGCGGGTTGTTGGCAGCAGGTGATAGGTTACTTGAGGCTGGATTCGACGGGTTGGGTCGGCCCATCAAGGTCAGGGCTACATACGACCCCGCTGTCATAAACAGAAATTATGCTTTGGTAAATATCTCACGAACTTTAGTCAGTATGGCGTGAACATTGGTCAGTCTGGCGTAAAGCGTCTAATACAGAAATTCCATATCAGCAACATGAACATTTGGAATGTCTAAATGAATACATAACTGTCGAGGTAACATTGACCTACTATATATAGCATGAACCATACACATGATATAATCTGTATACGCCCTTCTTGGAATTTTCCTAGAGATCTTTGTACAAAATTTGAGTTCAAGAACTCCACAGTAAGTCATATTTAACAGGGCATAGACTCCATGAATACAAAACACTGTAGTAAACACACACACACACACACACACACACACACACACACACACACACACACACACACACACACACCTGACAGACCACAGAACCAGCTGAAACGCACAGTGGGGTGAACAGTAAGTTTGCAAAATTGTGTGTGTGTGTGTGTGTGTGTGTGTGTGTGTGTGTGTGTGTGTGTGTGTGTGAGAGAGTGAGAGTGGGAGAGAGAGAGGGGGGGGGGGGGTGCCAGCTCCACATGAATCCAAGTAATGGTATAAAGGTTTTAAAAAATGCAGGATTTCTGTCCTTGACTTTCTGTGTTTAAAAAAAAAAGAAAGAAAGAAAAGCAAGCACTGGTAGGCAGAGTTGTACTTGCTCTGCCTGTTTCAACAAGACCCGCAAATACAAGGGATTATTATTACTGGGTGCGCTACGGTTACCGCTGGGCAGCCCTTCTCTAATCAGTCTGGACATCCCCCAACATCTCTACTCCCATCCCGGGCCGTACAAACCATGGGGAAAGTCCGCTAAGTTCTACCCACCAGAACGAAGCCACTAACCATGCAAAACGCTCTTCCTGAAGCTGTAGCGTTCTTCTGCCATCATGCCGACACCGTGCATCAAAACCTCAAGTTCCCAGTACAATGATAACGACACCACAAGTCAACGAAACTACATGTATCTTCCAAAGTGGGGGCAGTGGAGCCGCCTCTGTGTGCCCCTGGCTGTGTGTGTGTCTCCGACCTGAAGCTGCTGCGTTCTTCCGCTGTCATGCAGACATCATCAAGCACACAAAGCACCAGTTCCCAGTACAATGACTACGACACCACCAGTCAACGGCACAATCTTCAGAAGCGTGTTCAGTGGAGTCTCCGCTGTGCGTGTGCGTGTGTGTGTACGCGCGCGCCAGACTGACCTGCTGACCGCGTTATACAGAGGCAGGTCAAAGCAGGTAACCGAGGCAAATCATCAGTACACAGACTGATGTCTGCAAATGTCACTGACAATCACACTTTTTGGATCGGATGCCGTCTGACCAAGGTGTGGCGTGAACTATTCTTGGTCCTACTGAAACGCGGACGGCTGATCGCTCCCACACTCAGAGGGGCAAAAAAAGGTGTGAATTTGCTCTGTCCACCATTGCCTTGTTAATTCAGCCTGACTGAACATCTGGTACGACAGCATCTACTGAAAAATCCTTGACCACGATCATCAAAGGCGCAATTCCTCACCGACGCCAAGCTAGGTTCGCAATATAAATAAATAATAAATTAAATAAGTACATTGCAATTCCAGAATGGTTAAAAATTGGAACAGATTTTTTTTTCTCCCAGTGTGTCCCGTCTTTGAGGCTGCTTTAGTGGTGGACGCAAGACATTTAAAACCAATATGTAGTAAATTTTAAGTTAAGAAGTTTTAAAACTCTCAAATAAAGGGGAGCCGGGGTGGCCGAATGGTAGAGTGTTGGACTCTCAATGCTCAGGTTGTGAGTTCGAATCCCGCCGGCTGGGGCCAAATATTTGTGCTGGCCTTTTTTCTCGTTGCCCCGTCTTTGGTATCACCCTTATGTGGTGGAAAAGGACGTTAAAATCCCAAACACCCACCCACCCTCAAACAAATAAATGACCAAATAAACAAATAACCATCATCATCATGACCGGCTTTCCAAACTAGTTTGGTTATGAGAACCTTACGCCTAAGCGGTCGCACGGCCGAGTGTACTAAACCTGCCACAGCTGTTTATACAATGTACTTGTATTTGGCAGGGACGAACTCGAGCGAGAGCGATGTACATCCTTGAAATTCAGTGTAATCTGCAGTCCTGTTGACTGTGATCACTCAGGTGTAACGTGCAATGAAATATCACCACAGTAGCGAGTACTCCAAGAAAACGATGGTAGCATATTTCACATCACAGAGAATCCGAGAAAATCACAGGAAACACACACACACACACAAACCAGCCATCTCTTGTCATTTACAAAACAGTAAGTCACTACTACTACACCAACGCAACGCGAGAACAGCCAGCTTTGCCCTTGTCCACACAACTTCTCGCACAGCGATAAATTTAGCGCCTATTCAGATGTCTATGACACAGTCAAGCAATAATTCAGGGCATTGCTGGTTCCCCCACAACCTCTCTGCCCCCCTCCCCCCAACCCGTTCAGCAAAGACTGTCACACCCCTCCCCTCCGTCCCAAAGCACCAGACCGTGCATTCAGAACATATCATAAATACGCGTAAGAGCCACGCCGGCTGCTCACTGGCCCGTGACCGACCGAGGAATGTCAACAACAGTTTCTACGTTGACACCAGCACGGTATATTTCCTTAAATGGCTTCCTCACAGAAAGGCAACGCACACACAATATGACCTCTCGCTTCGCCGACGAAAACAAACGTAGACGACGCAAATTGCAAATCAATCGAGTAGACCCACAAAACAGCAGCAGCTTTAATGACACTGCGTCGGCTTCCGAGGAAACAACTGCATCGACTGCGGAAAACGCTAAATAAGAAATAATACTGAGAGAGAGAGAAAAAAAAATATGGGGACGTTATCATTATTGGCTTGCAACAGATGTGGGGGTTACCTGGTGAACGACAACGTGCGCAAGTCGCACGACACATACAACAGATGTTTGAGGTCGAGTGTTTGAGTTTAGGGAATAGGTAAGTGCGCATCCGCTGGGATCTATTCAATACCCTCTCCGCCTCTTCATGATGTGTGGTGGACACACGCGGACTAGTCCTTGCTCAGTGCAACCTGTTGAATATTACCAGTTCGCTTTGTTTTGACGTACAGCTGCTTACCCCTTACCTGTAAAGACGACCCGAGCGGACAGAAATTACAACAGCAGTGCACAGTACTTTCCATCTTGCGAGGGTGGGTGTTTGGGGTGGGTGTTTGGGGGTTTAACGTCCTTTTCCACCACATACGGGTGATATCAAAGACGGGGCAGCGATGGAAAAGCCAGCACAAATATTTGGCCCCAGCCGGGATGCGAACTCACGACCCGAGCATTAGAAGTCCAGTTCCATCTTGCGAGCTTGACGTCCTAGTCGTGCACCACCAAGAAGGCGTTTGCTTATACCGTTCACCGGGATATCTTGTAGCACTAAGACACGTCCGTTCAAGCATTAGAACAGTCTAACGTCGCCTTCTAGTCATCGTCTCACCCCACTGGGAGACAGCATCGAACGTCACAGCATGAGAACTAATGATGTCCGTGTTCATTTCATTCGTTTAGGAAGAGGACGAACGAGATAGAGAGAGAGGAGAGAGAGAGAGATGAGAGAGACGAGTGTGTGTGTGGTGTGTGTGTGTGTGTGTGTGTGTGTGTGTGTGTGTGTGTGTGTGTGTGTGTGTGTGTGTGTGTGAAATCAATCTGACGTAAAGAGTGAGGATGAAATATGCACCAGGACTAACAGTGACGTGAACGGCGGGTCTGAGTCACCTGTTGTACAAGACAATCCTAGTAGTAGGTAATTATCAAACATACATAGACCCGTCGCTGCATCTGTAGTTTTCATCCTCTCCGCCTAAATGACGTAGGAACAGCACCTGACTAAATGCAATCGGCACGCGTCGTAAGTTGGAATTTCTGAATACCTACTGCTTGGCTAAGCAAAATCATCAGCCTTGTTCTAGCGAACTGTTCGGACTTGTGACTGTGTACAGGGTTCTGTGTGCTGCGTTCTAGCAGCACAGTGACGAACGTGTGTTTGTTGTTGTTGTTGTTGTTTTATACAGATAGACGGCCGATTGACGAGTACGACAGACAACCAAACAGTTCATGAATTTGGTATTCTATCCCTCACGTCATGTCGCGGAAACTGCAAAATGTCAGTCTCGTGTCGAGCGTGGGAAAAACCGTTCATGAAATATTTAAACGTATACAGCGACAACAATCTCAAGGACTTTTTCAGTATATCCTGGATGCACTGAGTAAACACACACACACACACACACACACACACACACACACACACACACACACACACACACACACACACACAAGACAAACAAGCAGGGATTTTACAGCGAGGTTCTCCATAATAGTTCTCTATCCTTTTCTGCGCTGAAAATTGACTACCCGTTTTTTTTTTTTTTTTTTTTTCAAATCGAAGTCAAGAGTCAGCGCTGTGGTTTACATTCCACTCGATTAATTCAATGTCCATGGTATTAAAGGAACGTTTTTAAGAAAAAACACGTGACATGAAACAAAGGTGGTGCATACCTTCTGCTTTTCATTTCAAAAAAGAAGAAGAAAAAAAAAATGAAACGGCAGCAAAAATTACGGCCATTTTTTTGCGCAGCCGACTAGCGTTATGCCGCTTCTAGTTCTGCTCAAGTGTCGTTTCGCAAGTACACCACACAACTCATACATCTTGAGCAGGGCATGCGGACAGGTGAACAAACGTGTTTTATTCTGTTTTGAATAAGCGGCGGCCGGACGCCCTGCTGTGACAGTGTTGGGTTCCGGGCAAAGACCCGGCAGATGGATCTCTAGACTGTGGGGCCGACCCTAAGACGATTAGACACCATGACTAAGCCAGGAAGACATCGCCGAGACTGAGATTGAGGGCTTTACAAAACCAGGCTAAATGAAGAACAAGTAACAACGAACCCCCACCCCCCACCCCCCCCCCCCAAAAAAAAAAATCAACAAAAAACCTAAACAAAAAACACAACTAAACAACAAACACCCCCCCCCCCCCCCAAAAAAAAACAAAAAAACAAACAAACACAAACAAAAACAAAAAAAAAACAAAAAAAAAAACCCCCCAAAAAAAACCAACAAACAAACAAACAAACAAACAAAACAACAAACAACAAACAAAAACAAACAAACAAAAAACCCGACCAACAACAACAAAACAAACAAACAAAAAAAAAACAAACCCCTCAGCTTTCAAAACAGCAGCTCTTAATGCGGAATGTGTGGGATAAGAAATGCGCAGAAATTCCTATTTTCATGCCCTTCTTTAATGAGTCTTATCCAAGGGTAAATATTATCTTTTGTTCCTGTACATGAGAGAATGCTCGCTGCCTTCCTGAAGCGCTGCCAACACGTTGCCTGCGTTTAACCTACCAACCCACCCACTCACTCACAACACACACACACACACACACACACACACACACACACACACACACACACACACACACACACCACACACACACACACACACACGTTCCCAGTGCAACACCACTAAAGCAGAGAGAGAGAGAGAGAGACGGGGGGTGCAAACAGCAGGCAGACAGATTTTCTTCTCAGACATCGATACCCATGCGCCATCGCGACTTCCTTACAGTACCAAGTGACCATCACCGCCAACACAACCACTTACTTCACTCCTCAAGCAGTCGAATACAAGTTACAATTCACGTCTACATCAGACTTACGCTGACTGTCCAGATCGCGAACCCACACCCAGATAGCAACTTAAACCCCACAACAACACCGCCCTCACTGACCTCCCGATAATCCACCGGACACTGACACACCATCATCATCATTATCGCCAGTCCCGAATCAAGAGCCAACCAACCACCGCCACTACCAATCCGGCGGCCGCTGTCCTCAAACTGATCTGACGGGAGCGGCTGACGAGGCCACAGACGATAAAGATTATACATCCGATATGCTATAGCGGACCCATGTAGCCTTTCTGACTCAGGACCTAGTCTAACTAGTTTGTAGTATACGAACTAATGTAGCCTTTGATGAGGCAACATACCCCCTATCAGGAGAGACCTTCAACGGGGGGGAGGGAAGGCACAAACCCCCAGACACGGTAAAAGGTCTGACGTAAAGTAGCTGCACGGATCTGGTAAGCTCTTCTGCCATTTTGATGGTAGAGATATACTGCTGTGGCCATCGAGAGCCCCCCTCCAAGCAGCATGAACGCTTGTCATTTGCGGGAACTGACAATCGATGTGGCAAAGCACGAAGGACATGTAAGGTACTGACGGAGGCTGTATGCCGTATGATATTATGTCGGAGGTGAGCATATGGTGAGAATGCCAACTGGGCTCATCAATAGTGTACTACCATGCCACAACTATTATAACGAATGTACCGAACACCCGGTGGATTCTCCGCATTACAAATGCCATTGACACGACCAGGTGATGTACTCTATTAGCTACGCACAGGGGCTGGGCAATAATAATAATAATAATAATAAACAACTTATAGCTCACACAGGCACGTACGCTCTCTCCTTGTCCTCGACACAGCCTCGGCCGAAATGTTCCTCTCGATGCACGAAAGCGCTACAAAGAGCATTGCGCAACCTGTCTGCGTATGAAGATGTCTACGTCGAACGGTCACCATGTTTGTCTGACTCTGGGAGGTCGGTTGGAAGGGGGGGGGGGGGGGCGGCATGATCTAGGGTGATTCCAAACGAAGACGGTTTTGAGCTATTTCGATCAGTTAGCTTACCGGTTTTATAAATATACGTGTATATCGTCCGTTTGCAGTAAAAAATGTCCCCCACCCCGCGTTTACCGACCAACGACGGAAAACGTATGAAACTCTGCCTTGAAAAGGCCTCAGTGACGTTTCCCGTTTATCGCAAACGGACCCTCGCGATGAATGCACCGATTTCTGTCCAGACCACAGGATGCTGGATGACCTCAAAGACAGGGCCAGCCTAGTTCCGGTACAGGGCCAAGACAGGCCTCCCAGACTGCTCAGACCTACTTTCCTACCACCCCCGAAGCAGGCAAGCAGTGACTGCGACTCGTTATCCCCTATAGCTCAGCGAGTGAATCTGATTCGTCCCCGTTAAGTCCACTTCGCGCCGTGAAGCGTGAAATATGCGTCTACGCCACAGACCACTGCATCACCGCGACACTTGACACCTGCCGGTACCTACCCTCACCGTGGACAAGTTGAGTACGAGTAACACATTTAACACATTTCCTTCCTGCAGAACTTGTTACCGACAAATCTGTTGCCGTAGCCCGCAACGATACAGTTTGCTCGGTTCTGCCCACACTGGTACATCTTGACAAACCAACCCGACTGAGACTTCTGAATCCAAATTATTAACACCAAAAGGGAAATTGTTGAGAACTCATGACCCTGCCACCTACAACCTGGCCGTCTCTGGGCCTTCATAAACTGGCTTGATTAGTTTCAAGTCTCGACCACGACAGTAATTGTAGGACAGCCTTAAGGCATCATTAAAAAGCTAGGGGAGAGTGCGTTTCACGTGACGATTTATGGTAGACTCTTCTGGAGTCTCTGCCCTCGAATACCGCATATGTTTTTTTGGATATCATACTCAGCTTGCAACGAGTAAAAGATGTAGGCTAGTGAGAGAAGCTAGCAAATGAGAAACGGACAACGACAAATGGCATGGCCAAAGGCACTCATGAATTTGTCGATATCTGAAACTACATGTACCGTAAAACGGTATTTTCGTGGGTCATGCCAGGCGCAAAGCCCATACATCTGCCTACTATAATACCAGCACCTCCTAATCTAAAACAGATGGAGTCTGCGATGGGCATGACTCGTGTGAAAATACCTTTCATATGCTCAAATATCGCCAACCTACGAGTGCCCGTGAGCACAACGGTGGCATATTGAAGTGCGCAGTTGCAACATTATCTCATCGCATGCTTTTGGTTTGTCTTGTCACTTCTGACGTTGCTTGGGGGATGACAAGGCTTTAATTACACAGCAGATCAGCTCACAATGTCTGTAAGATCTCAAGTGGGAACTTGCGTGACTTGCAAACTACAAAATGACTAACCACACTCAAGCAATGTCAGTGCCAAGCTCAGCATTAAAGTTCGACAAACACTGCACTTCAAATGACTCAGACAGGCAGGCAAAAAACTAAAGTACAAATGTGTTCAAAGTGAACCCGAAACTGACTCACACCCGCCAGGAAAACATAAATATTCATTTCATATTCCAAACTAGCGACTGTGAGTCACACGTTCGCCCGGTTCCTGGTCCGGTGTGACGTCATTACCGTGATAGATCAGTGTGTCACACCGTCACGCTCCATTTGCCGCTGTCAAAGCAAAGCGAGCCATGAAACGCCAGGCGCTCAGTTTGACTGCAGAGACTCGAGAAATGGCAGCATTACCCGATCACACGTCATTCAACAACATCCGTGTCTCCACAGCCAGTATTTAATATCACCACTGACGAGTAACTAGAGTGTACCATTCACTTCGCGTGTGGCGTGACCGGTGCATGTATTATAAGGCGATGTATGAAGGTATGACTGCTCTCCATGCAGATGTATCCACGCCCTTACTGCCCATTTTCTGCGACAAGCTAGCATAATTATGTGCAAACACAAAATGTTAACTCGAAATGGGGGAAGCCAGTAACGCACTGTTCTCAGCACCCAGATTTGCTTTTACCAAAATAATGCTGTTCAAACAACGAATGGCTCTCCCTGTACATATGATTTATATTACGAAGGATTCCGTATAGAGTTTCAACATGTGAAGTAGACACTGCGTAACTGACATGGCTGAGAGTTTGGAATCGCCAACATATATATACTGTATATGTATACGAACTGTGGCTATGATGTAAAAGATATCTATCTATCTATCTATCTATCTATCTATCTATCTATTTGTGGATGTGCGGAGCCAGCATGACTTTCTTCGTTTTCTTTAAGGCAGTCTCTCTCTCTCCTGCACGTCATAGCCACAATTCATCATTATTTGGAGCGCTACGTTAGTTTCTATCCTGTGTTTAATCCGTAAGAGAAACAAACCCTCTGTTGTCATGAAAACAATTACTGTTTACAAGGTTCCCTTCCGGCGGAAGCAAAAGGCTAGGCGCCTGTGTACAGCTTATTGTGAGGCATACGCACGTTGCATGTTGCTTTACGTCATCTACCAGTTTTCTGCTGGTCTATGTGGATTCCAAGAACACTTGGGTGGAAAACCAGATGGTGCACTACATCTAATCTACCTGACCATACAGTAGGCCTGAACTTGAACTGAAAGGTGACCGGTCAATGAAGCTCTAGAAGAACGGACAGACCAAGTGAAAACAGTACCGAAGCAGACGGAGAGGGAATCAATGAAACAATGAAACTTTATTTTATTTTTACAACGGTAGAGGCAGTTGAGGTCAGATAGTCGGTTTTCATATAAACTGCCTTTGCTAAAAACTACTATTAACTAAGTAATGAAAAAGAATAAAACAAGAAAAGCAAACAAACAAACGCACAAATAGAACAACAAACAAACAAACAACGAGCAGATGTTGCAAACACACGCACACACATACACAAAAACTATCGATTTCAAGTGCACAAAATTAAAAAAAAATTATAGTAATAATTTATCACAAAAAGAGAGGAATAAAATAGCAGGCCAACAGTCGGCATGCAATTAATCCGGGAGAGACAGCAAGCCAGACACGGGGCGGGTATGCGCACTAAATCCAATATACCTGGGCAACAGTAGAGTTGGAAGAATCAGTGATTGTGAAGCTCTCAGGAAACAGCAAGACCGAGTGAGTGCAGTACCCTACATCACTGAGGCGGACGAGGCAAGACACGGGGCTAGAGGTGGGTGGGGCGGGTACTAAATAAAGTCCCGTGCCGACACCCCACCAGACTGAAAGGTCAGGGTGGGTGGCAGCAAATGTACAACACATGTCTCCTGACGCCAACAGTGGCAACAGCTACAGTACAGAGAAAGAGAAAGTCGTCCTCTCACAGTGTAACACAGTGGTGATGTTAGAGAAAGTCCGAACGAAGGCAGTTTTACAGTCAAAATAATGCTAACAGGACCTAAGTGCTTGTTAAATCCGTGGCCATTTTACCCCCAGATGACAGATTTCATGAAAGTGACAAAACACGAAGTTGCCCTCTTTGTAACACAGCGATAATATTTGAGAAAGTCTGAACCGGCCGACAAGACTTGTACAACTTTCTGATGAAGGCAATGTTGTTTTTATGTGAAAATATACACCAAGAAGACGTTTATTCCGTCACTATGTAAAATGGTAAGAGGGCCTAAATGCTTACCAAAACCACGGTATTTAGACCATTTTTTACCAGATAGTGGTAGAGTTATCAGTGGTGACAAGATTCGACTCAAGGCTCTTACTGAACACAGTCACTGTGTAATAACACAAGGTTATTATGAAATGAATATAAAAAATTATCCTCCATTAACACTGCATTAGGAACAGTAACATCTGCAAGGCAGCCTCGAACTACATGGCAAAATGTGTTTATAGGGCGTGATTCAGCGAGAGCAACACGGTGTAAGCACATGTCTGATAATGGTGCAGTTTCAGACCCGGATTTCACAAGTCTGATAGTCGGGCCTTGCAAGCTGTCACCACATCCTATTTGAGAAAAATTATAATCAGAACTGTTCTATTCACACACACACACACACACACACACACACACACACACACACACACACACACACACACACACACACACGCACTGTTAACCTGTTATCCCACGCAAACAACTCGTTGAGTGAGTGAGTGAGTGAGTGAGTGAGAGTGAGTGAGTGAGAGAGAGAGAGGAGTTTTTCCAGTTACGTGGCGTACACACACACATTAATCTCCCACTTCAAACAGACTGTTTGACACAAAGGCCAAAGCATACACTTACACAGTGGACCCACGGGACTTGTGAAACACAAGAGAAGCGCACAGGACCTCATTACAAAGGTCTGTTAATAGCAGCGAGCCACTTGGACCAGACATGTGTACCTATGATAATGTTTCACCTACATCAGTGTGTACAGACCCTCACCTGGGTTTACTAAAGACCCTCGCCTTCTCCGCCATCAGCCAGTGTCCCCGTTTCTCTGGCCTTGTCTCAAACCCTTGCACACAGTGCGTATTTCTGTACCGGGGTACCAGGAACGCGTGTCCTCAACTGCGAGCCCCTTATTGTGGGTTCACCGAAGACCCTCACTTTCTCCGCCGTCAGCAAATGTCCCTGTTTCTCTTGCCTTGCCTAAAACACTTGCACAGAATACGGAATCCAGTACCGGAGGACCGGTAAAGCGTCTCTCTCAAATATTAGTTCCAATTCCAAACTTGTCACAGTCTCACAAGCGCTACAAAAGCCGTCCTTCTGTGGTAAAACGCTACTCTGAGAACTGCATCTGCTAAGCTCAATATAAAAGGAGGTTTTGCACGTTTCCTCTAGGAAGGCAGGACTTCAGCAGTTTCCAATACAGTACCAGGAATTCACGAAGCCGTAGGGTTTTTTTGTCAGTCACACTCACAGCACTTCATCCGTTATCAACACATATAGTTGCCGGACCTTGCAAAACACTTAGCCTCGAACTGAGTCATGGTCGACGAGGCTGTTTAGTTAAAAGCAACACGCAGTCTCGCCTGGAGTGCAATGATAAAAGACGAAATGCAGCGTCAGAGCTGTAAACGTTTTTCCTGCTTCCACGACTACTAATGTCAGCGACACCCCAGTCACTAAGCCGATACTCTTCAAGACAGATCAGACAAACTGTGCAACATAACCTTGACTGGCATTGACTGTCTGCGCAATAATCGCGTACGGTCCCGATGTTGTGCAAAAGCCGGGTAAACAGTAAAGTAAGATGGTCATCTCATTTGGTGGTCTCTGTTCCCTTCAGATCGCATAGCACCTCGGCTGATAATCTCAAACACATTCGGGCGATCACATGAACTGAGAGACAAAGCCTCGGCTGGTGTTGTGCACGCGGCAAAATAATAGGATACCGATATTTTAGAAATGGCAAACAGTACGCGTAGGATTATCACCTCTGTTCCCCCCCCCCCCCCCAAAAAAAAAAAAAAAAAAAAAACCGCTGAGTAACTGGTCTTCGCGACGTCAGATACAAACACCGACAAACAAAACAAAGGAGGAGGAGCATCTCATTCTGTGTCACTAGTGAACGTAATCCTTTCAGACCGCTCAGTGACTAGCTCATAGCAGCCGCGAAGTTAGATACAAACAGAATCAATAGGCACACGAACTGATAACCAAAAGTGAAAACTTTTTCCCGGTATCGCGCAATAGGCAAAAACAATACCGTAGGGCGTTGACCTCTGTTGCTGTATTTTCTTCACTGGACCGCTGAGTGATTGAGTCACCTTAGCGAAGTACATGTAAGACACACACACTGATGAACACACGAACTTATAGACAAAACATTTTACCGATACTGCGTAAAAGGCAAAAGTCTACATTAGGCCAATCACCTCTGGTCCTGAATTCTCCTCAGACCGCTGAGCGATTAGCCTTACACTTAGGAGCGGGCTACATGTATACATGCTCCACTCCGGTGTTAGCTAGGCCGGGTCGAGTTGCCTCGTGCCATGACGTGGAAGGCACCTTGCGGCCTGTCAGATGTTGTGTCGGATGCGATCAGTACATCACCGCCACAACACTCACTCAGTGTGCAGCTACATGAGCCGGCTACAGCACAGGTCCGGCACATCGCGCACAACATGATTAAACCGACCTGGCCTGCGCTGACATACATACAACCACTGCCTTACTAAGGCAGGTTCACCTCACTGTACAGCGGCAAAACGTGCAAAAGTGGCGGTCGCGTATAGGGTAATTAATTATACAAAACACGTCGCACCCGAACGGTAAAGAGCGACTCTCTAAAAGGCTTCAAAGGTGTTTTGAGCAGATCCGTATCACTGAATTGCGTCAGAGATCTTCAAAGATCATCTTAAAGCTTCTTTATCTTTTGTATGCACATTGGGCATTGTGCATCACTCGACATGAGATCTGCTGCCTCAGAACGTTCGGTACGCCCGTGATATGACTTATGAGCTGACGTACAGTTTGACTCTTATCTAAGCAATGACTGCCCACAGGAAGAGATTATTTGCCCCCTTCCGAATAGTACACGTGTCATGCTTCTGTCTCTGAAGAAGAAAAGGTCAGTCCACCTGTGAGCTTGGGAAAAGTTAACACATGCCCCTTTAAAATAATGGGCTTCCCTGGGTTTTATACATGTATGCGAACTCCCGGGTCTGAGTACCATCTCAACTGGTAACGGATGCCACTGTTCATCCGCGACTTCAGCACCAGTGAAAGAATTCACACGGGCCTGAATGGCTAAATAGCGGAGTCCATCATATTAAAGCAAGAGCAAGGAACTGCTGAATTGGAGATCGTTAAAAATTGGTATTCTTTTTTGTCACGATACCCATATCGAAGAGAATGAGGAAAACGCTAGCACAAAATCCGGGCTCCATGCCGGGAAAAGAACAGGTTCACTCACTTCCCAAGCACTGACCATAACAGATAGTGTTATCAACATCTTACAACCTGAAATTTTAATATGGTTAATTAGCCACTGAGGCTGGGAAAGTAGGGTTGATACAGCTGGCCCTGGAGGTGGCGAAGGGGGGTGAGGCAGCCGCAGATGAACCAGAAACGGTACTCGTAGCCACATAACAAATTTTCAAAACACATTTCTACTGAACTATACACGTACCCAAAGACTACACAGTCTTTGACGTACCTCAGGTGCCGATCACTGAAACAGCCTTCCAGGGTCGCCCGTCAAAGCCAGCCCAAACAAAAAGTTCACACAGAAGCCGACACTGGCTGAAAAGCCGGTGGTAAGATCAGTGGACAAAACACGAGGAGGAAGTTGGTGTGAAACAGAAGGCTGTAGCTCGGAAACTCGACAAAATGAGTCACGCTCCGGACTGGCTGCGGTACAGGGCGATGGACTACTTGCAAAGTGCATCTTTTTTATCAAGACACTGGCAACTCGTGTGGTAGCACCGCTGCGCGGCCCAGAGGGGGGCGTGGTTCTCTGGAGCCCTTTGTTTTTCACTCCAGGTAACGACGTGTTTAAAACATGTGGGTATGGTTACGGTACGGGCCACACCTCCTGTTTCTTGTTTCCACAGACCTACCTCTCTCTGACCTGTGCGTCTATTATCTCATCCTTGAAAAATACAGTTTCAGTCAGTATCTCTCCGGCACACACACACACACACACACACACACACACACACACACACACACACACACACACAGAGAGAGAGAGAGAGAGAGAGAGAGAGAGAGAGAGAGAGAGAGAGAGAGAGAGAGAGAGAGAGAGAGAGATACTCACATTTCTTCTGAGTGTTCTGCTGCCAGTACATGATAAACGCCCTGAGACATCCAAACAGAATCGCACGATGTATGCAATCAGCAGCTGACCGCGTCAGACACGTAATTCCGATAATCCACTACAAGCCACAGGGCGAACCTTAAACTGTGACACTCCCTGTAGTCAGTGTCCCACTTGGGTAACAACCACACGACTTTTCCCCGAAACAGAGATTCCCCGGTAGAGAAAACACCTCCACGACCGTGCTCACATCACCACTTCTGCACTAGACTGACTTGCAATTGCGTCACGCACGCACTCTGGGATGTGCAACCGATGCGTCATTGTTACGAGGTACACTACACACACTCTCCCTTTCTCTCTCTCTCACACACACAGTGTAGCCGTATTCAAGTCGCCCAACAACCAGTCCGCATACAGGTAAAGAAGAACAATCAGGACAAGACTCCACTTGTAGGCTCTAGGCACACAAGACGAAGAAACAGACCGAAACGTCCGTGATTCTGGAAGCGTACACTACTGGAAGTCAACATATAAGAGGAAATGAAGACTAGACTCCACAGGTCGGCACTACACACACACACACCAGACGAAGCGGCAGGCCGAAAAGTCTGTCCTGTCCGTAGTGTATGCTGCTACTGACAGTTGCGTTGCTACTTCCCTCCTCCCGTCAGCTTACCGCCAGGCACCTGTGAGATCAATTAGCCGAGCATCCCTCTCGATCACTTCAGTGTGGCCGGCGTCCAAGAATCGCTCTTCTTAAGAGTGCATCACTTCTTGTCCTGTTACGATCAGGTCTTCGTGGTGGCAAAGTGACAGTCTCAACACAAACGTATTTTTCCCCCACAATAGTTACTATTCTTCTTCGACTCTAACCAGTCGCATCTTAGTCTGTCTTCTCGCGTGTTGTATCCGCCAGGCTCATGGTTTGTTCAATTCCTCGAACGTGTCTTATGGAAGGAGCCCCGTGTTCTCATGCCACTATACTGGACTTCGATTGTCTCTGTTAGCCCATAATAAGTTTTACTTAAGCTGTATAGTGTAATTTTTCGACGGCGAATGACGAATTGTATACAGCGTTGACAACAATTTAAAATGTTGAAACCAACTCAAACACGTCCGCACAAAACTGCACAAGCTGTTCAAGTTCCTCGCGTTGTCAACGACCACACAGCGATGGAAAGACAAAAAGATTTAGGGCAGGCTGGCACAGGCAGTTTTCCCTTATTGATGATTCAGTCGAGTATCTGTTTCTGATCGAACTGGCGATGACTCAGTCTATTCTCCTTGTTTCCGATCAAATTCCAGAACATAAACGGCTTCTCGTATCGCTAAACGAAAAGCTCGTTCGTTATCTTGCGGAGAGCAGCCACTCACCACTGGTCTCGTAATTAAGCGTTCGATAGCGGCCCACACTGACTCTGTGTATGTAATGGCCATTTGCCACGCCGCAGGTTTTGCGAACTCCCTTCAAAAACCTCTCTCGCGGTATGCGGGCAGCGATCAGCCAGGTACACCCCCTCTTGCCCTCGGTGCTCCCTCTTCCTTCTGGTTCCCTCCCCTGTGTTTCTGTTGCCCTCCTCGCGTCTCGGCTCACCTGCGCATCAGGTAGAAATTTGGCTGCGGTTCCGGAGGAGGGGTGGAGGGGGCGTCAAGAAGGCAAGTGGTTTTGAAGGCGGACTTAAAGCGTGGTAATATATTTATAGGGATCAGCGGCAGCTCTCCCACGTAAACTGTCTTGATGACTGCCTACAAATTCCGCCACTGTTTGCGTAATTGCTCTGAACGCCTTGCCTCCGCTGTGCGGCGGTCGCCAACTGACAGAAATGTCATGTACATCAACCATTAGACGAGTTTCAACCTGTGTAAATCACATAGCTGGCTGGCTCTGCACCTGAAATACATCTGTGAATTTTGAAACCGTGCTCCGAAGTGTCAAACGGATGAGTATTTCAAAATCTCGTTCTGAAATGTCAAATGGGTGGATCTTTTAAACCCTTGTCCTGAAGGGTCAAATGAATGAGTATTTTAGCGAAGTGTCAAATGGGTGAGTATTTTGAAATCTTGTCCCAAAATGTCAAATGGGTGATTTTTTTTTCTCCAAAATCTTGTCCCGTAGTGTCAAAACGGATGAATATTTAGAAATCTCGTCCCGGAATGTCCAGTGGATGAATATTTGTATTTAAAATCCTTGTCCAGAATAGTCAAATGGATGAGTATTTTAGAGAAGTGTGAAATGGGCGAGTATTTTGAAATCTTGTCCCTTTAGTGTCAAATGGATCAGAATTTCGACATCTTGTCCTGACACGTCAGGTGGATGACTTCAGACTCAAGTGTGACGTTACAATTTTAATGGCTCAAATGTCCAGACATAACAGACAAACTACAAGCCCATATACTTAAATAGCGTGTTCTTCTCGTCCTCGCACAATTACCCCTGTGGTCTTGGGGCGTTTCCACTCTTGTTCCGAGGTGTCACACGGATGTCGAGTGACTCAGTGTCACGGCACGGTTATGATGGTTCACACACTGAGACTTTAACATACACTAAAAACTACAGGCACATTCAGTATTTTCTTGTCATCCCTGCCGCAATATCCCTGCAGTCCATTCACAAGCTCCTTTTCATAGGAGCTTCACCGTGTTCACCACCCATTTCTGCCAGTTTATGATCTACACGTGGGGGGAAAAAGCACTCTCTCCCCGGGATCGCTGGTCCTGGCACAAACCCGCGATAAAGAACGATCAGCCAGCCTCTCTCCCTCACCTAAGTCTCACAACATTAAGCAGGGCGGCCAGGCTGCAAGAGAGAATTAATACGGTTCGCCGATGAAGCGCAAGCTAAGTACTGATAACCGACCACCATCACATAACACCAACACTGGTTATCTGGCCGACGGTGTAGGGGAACACCATCAGCACGCCGCCATGACCATTACGGCTTCCACGCCGATATATCGCCCCAATAGACAAGACAGAACTGTGAGGTGGTTCACGCTGTGAGGTTAAATTCAATGTTCTCAGGTCGGTCGGCTGCGTGAAAGTTCAAAGTAAGTGGTCACACCCTGAAACTGAGGCCAAACTGTTCTCTTCTAAGTTTAGGTTGTCCGGATGGTAAAGGTGACTAAATTAATGTCTTCCGTTCAACGTCTTAGGTCCTCACGAGTAGACGTAGGTTTACTGGATCTAAGCGATGGAGGCCATGTGACTCTCTCACCTAACGAAGACGAGTCTGTTCAGCGATTTCCGCTGCGGCTTTCATGTAAATAAAATTAAAAGTTGAAATCCTCTGGAATACCGATTCCAGATCTTTCGACTGCAACTGGGTACATTTCTGGACTGTCGTAGCAGCTTATGGGACTCCGTAGTTTGCCGTTTTCTGGCAACTTCTCAGGCGCCGCGGGTATAGCAAACATGCGATGTCGCTGAAGTCTATGGCTGAAACTAAACGCGTGAACCTCGCTGACTCAACACCTTTTTCAAGAAGACAGCTTCACATCCTCCATGACTTACTCTCACAGTCACTATGCAAAATATCAGGCGAATACACAACGCCCAGTAGTAATAAGCACTAATGTGAACGGCTTAGAGCGAAAACCTGCCAGACTGTCCGGCGAGCCAACAACAACCAGCCTGGTGTCCTGTTACCGATATAAGCAGTGGTGTGGGACGGCACTGTTGACGGTGTGGGACACGGCATGGGACGTCCTACAGCACTAGGGACTGGCTCAATCATATCGATGAGCAGCCGACAGCGCATCCTCCAGCCACCACCAGCGCCGCAGCGCTTCAGGGGCAGTCGAAGGACGAACGCAAACGCTGAGCTGTCACCAGTCTCCTGTTTTAACTTCTATACCGAGGAGTCCGCAAGGAAGGTATCTTCTAAAATTAAAACAGGCTGGGGAATTGCTGAGGGGAAAAAAAGACTGAAACCTAGGCTGGGGTGCAGAGGCAGCGCCCTGCTGAGGGAACACAGGGGCCATACAGGCATTTAGTAGCCTCTACTGGCACCCAAAGGTAAAATACTGCCATGTTAGTCTTCAAAAATGAAGTTAAACTCTTCCATATGGCATTACACGTATCATGATAGCGTATGCAACTATTTACCTCCTTTCTTCTCTTTGACTGAAACTTTGATTTTTTTTGCCTAAAAGGATAGGAAATTTGGCTGAAAATTGCGAAATGACTGATTAAAAACAGCAGCCAAAATTGTGAATGTAAATTTGGTCTAAGCGCACGTGAAATTTTACTTCGCGATGTTACTTCAGGATCCTCTCTTTATGACTCATTTGCTGCGTGAGTTTGACACTTCGCAAGACCAAGAAACTTTTGGTACACGCAGCAGAGACCAAAAAACTACGGATCACTCTTGGAAGGTCTGTTCAAGACTCTCTTACCGCTGAAGCAAGGTAGTTTGGCTTCTTCTGAGAACATTATGACCCGACAAATGGCGACAAAACGCTCTGTAAAAGGTGCACGGAACTAAATGTGCACTTGCAAAGCTTGCGTTCGTCGCCAGACTGCCTGAGTCTGTTCCAGGCCGCATGGGGAAAACGGTACTGCAGATGCCCTGGCAGCCTCATCACTTCCACACTAATTGGACCGCTCTTTCAGGCACGCTGTGCTCTCTTCGAGAGAGAGAGAGAGAGAGAGAGAGAGAGATGGCGGGGAGGGGGAGTGGAAGGTGAGTAGAGTAGCAGTGAAGCAGATCAATAGAAGATGGATGGCGATGAGGTTGGCTAGGGGCAGGCCAACGTTAGGTCGTGTGATGATCAGGGGATGCACGTGCTGCCTCCCCCCCCCCCCCCCCCCCCCTGTCATAAAGCGCGGACCACATGGCGGCCAAGAGGCCAGTATTGGGTCACGGTCCAGGCCATCAGCCCTGTCAGGGCTTCTACAGCTTCCTGGGCGGGTCGTTTGCCGGAATGACGAGCGGATCGACTGATGCTGAACGACCACGTCAAGTACTCCACCTACCTCCCTAGCCCGCCCCCCCCCCCCCCCTTCTCTCTCTCTCTCTCTCTCTCTCTCTCTCTCTCTCACACACACACACACACACACACACACACACACACACACACACACACACACACACACACACACCACACACACATCTTGCTCATTTCACTTCTTATTCTTGCCTACATGTACATGTTTCGTTCTGAGCGCTTGAAACTGCCGTATTCGGAAAGGTTATAAACAAATATCATTATATAATTTGTTTTATTCTCTCTCTCTCTCTCACACACACAGACACACACACACACACACAGAGCAACCTAAGCTGAACGTTACACAAAATAGCACACGACCTGTACAAATCCAATCAGCGGATGAAGACCTCACAGACTATTCCTTCTGTATCTGAGATGAAGATCTCGGAACATCTCAGGAAATATTTAACTCCAACTCCTTTTTCCGGGGCCAAGGAGAATCACCTTCGAACCCAGGTTCCATGTCATTAATTTCGGCAGACTTCTTCCAGTCTATCTGGGGCAGACCTGGGCAAATACGTCACCTTACTCAAGTCAGAAAGATTCGTAACCCAGGGAACGAGCCTAAAGTTGGCTTGGTTCACGAATGACATGCATTCCGGACTTTCCCTTTTCTTTCACATGTACATTACGTTCAAGATTCACGCCTCGACATGAAGACACGCCCAAGAAAGGACGCGTCATCGCTGCAAGATTGCTACGGAAAAATGCAAATGTATGCGAACCGCCATTAAACTTTCTGCACGACTACGACTCCATTAGCAAGTCAGGAGAGCAATTTACTACCCAGGTAACCTTGCCATTCCCATCGTCAACTTTGTCCCTTTAAAGATCTTCACCACCTGTGAAAACCGGCTTGCGCAACTTCTGTTTGGCCAACCATCACCAGTCTATTTTATGCTTCCGTATTTTGCTCAGTTTTTCAGTGCAGACCCCTACAATTTGAACTCCGTATGCAAAGTGGCGTGTCATTAGCAACTATCAACAAAAGCAAAACGGTACTGAAGCTCGAAATGGCATTCAAGTTCAGAGAAAAATTATTCTAATACTGTAACAGACTGAATAATACTCCGCAAGTAACAATCCCATTTTGTGCGTAAAATTTTGACACCGCGGATTTACGCGCGTCTGGCTCAGATGCCCACTGAACCATGCAGAAGTGGATGCTGGAAAAGTACTCGGTCGGAGTTCAAAAGATACGAAAGACCTTGGACCCCTATTAATCCAGGTGCCTACTCTCGCAATTCTCTTGCAATTTCACTCAACAACGACTGAATGACCACGCAGAAGCCGTTGCTGTAGACTTCAAAAGATTAGGGAAGATCTTTAACCCCCAGTGACTCCAGGTGCGTGCGCTCGTAACTCTGGTGCGACTTCACTCAACAGAGAATGACCGCAAACCTATCTCCGGATTTCAATCAACGTACGTGATAACAATGTCTATCAGTATGAATTTCGTGCGCTGGTAGAGAAGTAAATAACACGAACAGACAAGAGGCCACAACCGCCACGCCACGTCAGTGAAGCGGGCAGACCGGGGAATTAATCAGAGTGCTCGGCAAAGAACAGGAAAAATCACTTGACGCTCGGGCCTGGTCCGCATGTTGGGCGGGTGGGAAATGGGCGGGGTGGCGGACCTGGTGAATATAACAGTCTGTCCCTTGAAAATGTTGCAATTAATTGCCATTACTCATGGTTGTTTGGTGCAAAATATTGAAAGACAACCCACGAGTTTTGTTTTGTTTTGTTTCTCCCAAGCGTTTAAACTGGGAGGTTGCGAACGCTAACCAAAATGGCATTATATTTCAATGCTCCTGGTCTATAAATACTAGGCTCCACAGGGGATTTTTTTTTTTTTTTTTTTTTTTTTGGGGGGGGGGGGGGGGGCGTTAATAATGATAGCATTAATATACGCGCCTTATCCCAAATATTTGGCGCAAAGCGCCGTGAGCTAAACCCAAACACACGTTCACACGCATTCTCTCAGACATTGGACATGCAGACATAACAATCACGTGTTGCAAAGGGCCAGCTCAGCACTTTAAGTTTCAGAATTTCGGAATAGCTGCGCCTGTGAGTGCGCAAGTTCGCTCAAAACAGCCGATCGTAAGTTAGTACACTGACGTCTGCTGGCAGCGGTAACTTGAAATCGCTCTCATGTTCGGCCAGTCAATGACTGACAGCACAACTACAGCGGACGCCTCGTGTGCCGTTTCGCCTAACCCCTTGATTTCCCTCAAAAGCTACAGTTGCTACGAGACGCACTTCACTGGTAAGCTCACAATCGGCGCCATTGCTATTTTCCTTCCGTCACATGTCACGAATGCTTGACGCCTAGTTAGTACGTAGAGGCCACGCGGAACAAAGGCGAAGAAATTCGGATGTCTTCGGCGAGGACCTCTTCGGGCATAGTTAAGACGCGCCTTTAGATCCACCACCTCAAAGTGTCTATACATATAATTATGCACATATATGCCTGTACTCCCTGATGGGGTTTCTGGAAACAAAGAAACTGTAAACTGTCTCTGTGGACAACAGAACACCTTTTTACCCTGCTTTTCCTCACGTATGGTTGTAGCCAGCAACGTCAGAGCCCACTTACATTTACCTGAAATACACACATAATCGGAATCCACTCGACAATAACCACTTGCCAGACAAGAATTTGCTTTTTTTCAAAGCAGACAAAAGGCGAGAGCATGGAGCTCCTATCTCACAAGGCCCCGGCCGAAGTGATGGCATTTTTACCTGGGTGACCCAGAGAGGGAGAAAGGTATCCAAGCCGCTTTGTACTCGTCCTTTCATCTCGGGCCAGGGCCCGGCGCAACCAGTTGGGCAAGAATGTATAATGTACCTAGTGTGTTGTGAGAACCTCACGTTGAAAGGGCGCAGTTCCTTTCTGGTCTGTCATTCTGCGGCGTTTTCAGGGAAGGGGTCTGAAGTACAGGTGGGCTTAGGTCAGTGACCATATAACCAGTCGGCTGTAACCAGTCTGCGCTTGTATTTTATTTAGAAAGAAGAAAGTAAACATACTACACACACACACACACACACACACACACACACACACACACACACACACACACACACAGAGCAAACATAGTAAACACACACACACACACACACACACACACACACACACACACACACACACATTAAACACACACACACACACACACACACACACACACACACACACACACACACACACACACACACAGAGGAACATGTGCACGCATGGATGATCACCTTAATCACCATCAGTGGTGTACATTCAACAGATGGACAAAATGCTCTGAACATTGCAAAACGCTGCGACGTTATTTGATACGACTGGAAGTGAAACAATTCCATCGACCGCATCAAAGAAACACACAGCAAAATCCCCCCCCCCCCCCCTCCCCCGCGTTTCTGATACTGTGCTCTGTGCAACGCCATCTGCCGCCTGACTTCAAAAGTTTTAAGACGAAGGCTTTGCTGTAACGATTTAATACCTGTCTGTCCCACAGAGCTAAAGACAAAATAATCTGGTTCGGTGGTCTGTCGCGTCCCGGACCCGTGTGCACCCTCTGTGAAGAGCCGACCATAAATTTGTTTCATGTATCCACCCAGGAAGTGAAACCTGTGCAGTGTTGCGGGGACATGCAACTCTCAGCGAGACAGGACACTAAGACCATAAATACAAAAGCGCCTGACCATAGAAACAGTTGAAAGCATTGCAGTATATGTTTGTTTGGGTGTTTTTTTAGACTCAAGGTGCTGTAAATTACTTGAAATAACACCAAGATCGGCACTGACTGTGAACAGAAAGAAGCTGACGCCCCGCCATAAAAGTGACAAGGGGTGGCGGTAAAACCGCATGGAGACGTAAATCACTTGGAAATCAAGACTGTGAAAACTGGAGACGGCCAGTTGGCAAATACACCGAGAGAAGAAAGCATTCTACTCCCTTGTACACAGAAGTACACACGACACTACAGAAATGTCAATATACTGTACTTGGGCTTATTGTGCAGTGCAAATCCAATCCAATTCAATGCAATGTTCACAAACAAAGCGCAGATATGCTCCACGAAGAAAGTTCATGCTCGTTGCACTGAACTACAGGAGAGAGAGGGAGGGAGGGAGGGAGAGAGAGAGAGAGACGAAGAAGAAGAAGAAACAGGCTGGGGAACTGCTGAGGGAAAAAAAAAGAAAAGACTGAAACCTAGACCGGGGTGCACAGGCAATGCCCTGCTGGGGGACCACCAGGGGCAGTGCCCCCACTAATGAAAACAAGTGTCAGCATTTTTAAAGGCATTCAACAGCCTCTCTTGGCACCAAAAAGTAAAAAAACTGACATTCAAGCTTTCAAAAATGAAGCCAGACTGTGCCATATGGCATTTGTGTCTACACATGACTGTGTGCAATCTTTTTTCCCCTTCTTTTCCTTTTGCTGAAACTTAGATTTTTTTTTTTTTTTTTGGCTGAAAAAAATAGCAAATTTGGCTGAAAATTGCCAAATGACTGAAAATTCCCCAGCATGAAGGAGGATGATTTGCTGCGTTTGGCACTGTCAGACAGTCTCAGTAAAAAAAGTGATAAAAACACTTCTGAATGACTGGATGTTCGGAGCTTTCCGATGAGACTCTGACATAAAGTTCCACAGAGCGGGGTCAGCATTTCTGAAGGATCTAGCACCTGAACGCTTTAGACTTGGTGTGGGGGAAAAATCGTCATTCATACCGCACAAAGAAACATTTCCAGACGATCTAATCCCTCGCACTCACATACCAACGTCAGGAAAGTTGGAAAAAAGCTAGACTCCTCAAGTGGAACCGCTTGCCCGTCCACACTGATACTGTCTCTAGCTGTTTTCCTACTCCCCGCTCCGATGTGCCCGATAAGAAGGTCGGACGGCCTCCCCCACTATCTGACTAAACTTGAACCGAAAACGAGCGACAATTAACGTAGAGCCCATGCCAGCAATTTCTACTTTCAACCAGCTAAAACTGCGGAGGCAAAACCAAAGCTGAACAAACGCATCGTGAACGTAAGAAGGTGGAACTGCCTTCCCCCAGTATCCGACAAAACGTGAAGCGAAAACTAGCGACAATTAGCGTACAGCTCACGCCAGCAATTTCTACAGATCCAGCTTGCATGCAGCAGACAGCGAAGGCAAAACAAAAGCTGAGCGACGCATCTTCATGGTGGAGAGATAGCCTCTTGACATTTTTAACAGCCCGTCACGGCATCTCGCGCTGACGTTGAAGACAGGAAGTTGATGCCGAAGTTCCATCCACCTGATACGCCAAGGGGAGGCAGCGTGCTGACAATGATTGGAAATTGCGGGAACGTTCAACTAAATAAGCAGCTTGAAAGCTGTCTGCGGTACAGTCCCAACTCCCCCGCCTTCCTTCACCCAACCCTACACTTCGTAAAGCCTTGGAATCAGAGGAAGTGAACAGTGTTCGTTCTTCCATCGTCAATGAAAAGAATCACCATTGAAGTCAAATGCAAAATCGATAGTAACGGTTTGATTCTGAGTGAATATACTTCTTTTATGCTGTACATGTGCCAGCTGGAAGGCCATATACTGAGTACTTTGTCGTACACGTTTGAAACACACACACACACACACACACACACACACACACACACACACACACACACACACACACACACAACGAACAGAACTTTGGTCGCAGTCATGACAAAAGGGAATCACAAACACACGTGAAAAAAATGAAACATATCCTTCAATTTATCTTACCTGCCCATGATGATCAACAGCGATACTCCGCAGGCAGTTCTCACTGAACACAGAGGAAGCGTAGACCACAACACACAGTGTGATCAACACAGAAAACACAACACGAGAGTGTCAGTTATACAATATGCTCGCGTCGAACTGATTCCGTCCACTCTGGCTACAAGGTTATGACATAAATGTCCAACAGCGCCTCTTCCAGCTTTTCCGTGATCGCCAACGCCAATTGCAACAATCATACACTTGCTGATTCTCACCGAAGATTTTGTTCCAGATGTCCAAGCATTAATAACAATAACATGTCTTCCGTTCTGGCTTTCCTTTCCAATTCCGATAAACTCTACGATTGTACGTTATCGAACAGATGGTGTTTCACCGATATAAGTCCAAGCATTAACAACAAACGTCTTCCGTAAGGGTTTCCTTTCCTGATCCACTGTGCGACATTAGGTTATCCAAAAGAACATTGTTACACACCCACATGTGTTCAACAAACGTCGTCCGTGAGGGTTTTCTTAGTCCACTCTGCGACTGAAGGTTTTAAATACAGACTGTTGTTACACCGATGGGTGTTTCAACCGTTCAGCAAACGTCTTCCGTAAAGGCCAGGTCCGAGTCAACACTGCCGACTGTACGTTATCGAAAATTGGCACATTACGCCCGCACAGGGAAGACAGAAAATGTATGGTTCATCTTCGCCGTGCCGATAGACTTTGTCTGAAAACAATCGACGCGTCCCCCTGTAAATAACGACCCGTTCAGCATTCACCTAGGTCTCTCTCTCAACGCCGAGAGAGGGGGGGCACTCCAGGTACAAGCTGCGAGATGTGCGGTAAGGAGTATTGTGCGAGCCACCGAGAGTGAGGGGGAGAGCAAGTCCGAAAGGTAAGTGGGTCATACAAAGCAAACAGACCGCTCACTGACTGACTGACTGACTGCTGGCCCCAGTTCAGTGTGTATGGTTTATGGGTCCTCGAACCTGCAAGACTGTGGGGGTGTGGTGTGCCGCTGGCGGCAGTGCCTCAGTCCGCAACACGTCAAAAGTTTTTGAGTGTTGCACTGGTCGCCGCATGCACGGCTCTCTCTTACCCGCCCCCACCGTCTCCCACTCCATCACTTTCGTGTGTGTGTGTGTGTGTGTGTGTGTGTGTGTGTGTGTGAGCATGCGACCTTCCCATGCAAGCACCCTTCCAAAGTCGACGCCAGGCGTCAAAAGGTTTTCATGTCTCAGTCTGCTGCACACCTACTGGTGCCTTGCCATGTGGGGCAGTTGCAACATGCGGCACGTGCACAAGCCGCTGGTCACGTGATAATAGGCAAATGTCACGGGACACACCCACCCCCACCCCCTCCCCCATTCCTACCCCCCCCCCCCCCCCCCCCCCCCCCCCCCCACTACCCTGGCTTCTTTACTCTCCAGACAGCCCGACACCGACGGCACGGTTTCAGGACGATCTACAGAGGTTAGACAATCTTCCCACGATATTCTGGCTCACAAATCGTTCTGAGCTGTTGTGTTGGTGTCTAGGATCGCACAACTATTACACACACATGCACACTTTCAGCCTCCGATCGCCTGGCATGGAGCCAGAAAAAAGTGTTGCTGTCACTCGCTCACTGAATAGCAAAGCACCGAACCGCCCGTTTTGAGTTTAGTTCGCACAGCCAGCACTGACACGGCTGCGCACTACGTTCAGGACTTCACTTATCATTCAGGGTGGGTGGGTGGGTGGGTGTTTGGGGGTTTAACGTCCTTTTCCACCACATACGCTTATCATTCAGGATAGACTAGTTCGAACGCAACTGTTCCAAAGCAGACGCTGCCATTCAGTGAGGCACGGCCGGCTAACCCTCTTCTGGAATCGAGCTGTCACACGTGCACTCATTGGCTTACAAGCACCAGCCTAATTTCCTCCCTCGCACTATCTCCCCGTGTAACGACTGGGTGCGCGCGCGTCAGTATTTATAGCCGTTATTACCAGGTTGTCTGAGTTATGGTGCTCAGCTCTGGCACAAACAACTTTACGGGTACCGGCACCGTACTGTACTACGAAAAACTTAGTCCCCTGACTGTGGACTGCCACAGTCTCTACTTCAGAATACCAAAATTGTCACTTCTTAGTTCAGTGAGCTGGCTTTTCGCTTACATTATCAACACAATACTGACTGGGTGGTCGGAGAGTAGATCCACAGTGGACCGTACGCTGATCCTCAACGACAGACAAGACAAATTTGAATTTCCCCAACTTTCGGCTGAAGAGCCTTCCTCGCATAACAAACACATTAACTCAATTCCTACAAAGTAAGTTTGGGGTTGTGCTTGCCTCACACACACAAAAAAAATCACATTTATGTCTGCATGAATTTAATTTTCGTTTAGTGGGAGTGTTGCACTTTGATTATACTTGTGTTTGCTGCAAGAAGAGCCGTGAAGGAATCGGTAATCCTGCATGATTTTAGCATACAGGGCAAAAACCGAAAAAGAGCAAAACAATTAAAAAAATTATATATATATATATGTATATATAATTTTTTTTTAAATGTCACTTATGTGGGGACAATCATGCGCAGTACGAAACGTGTTAAAGGGCAGCGCTGCTAATGTCGAGCTGTCTATTTAATCGTGCTAATTAAAATTTTAAAGTGAAGAACGTCCACACACACACACACACACACACACACACACACACACACACACACACACACACACACACACACAGACCCCCTGCAACCATTCAGGGGGTAAGCTCTCTGATTCAACGTCATGAAAGGCATTACAGTTCTATACAACCAGAATGATACAGACGAGCAAACTCTGAGACGTTGAACCAGCCCAAACCGAAGACAGGCAGAGAGCGTCTTGGCATTAATACTTAATGAGCGATCTCACTTGAATTCACATTTGAACATGACACTTACGTTTCCACGTCTAGCTGCACCCCCCTCCCACCCCCCCACCCCCCGCCCCCCTTTCTTCCAATGCACACCACCCCATCCCCCGTCTCGTCCTCAGCGGCCACAAACCCTAGGCAGTTAACCGGATTTTTGCAAGATTGTAATGGTCAGGGCAGCCCAGTGTATTTCAGTGGAACTGTTTGTAGGTAATGGTTCTGGTGCAGTTTCTGGTAGACGGTGAATCAAGGCAGTAACAGTAAAGGAAGGTTGGCGTATACTGCACTGGTCTGTGCCACGTGGCTGGCACCTGATGCCTTCATTCTCTGCCGCAAGCAATTCACCTGACATTTCTAACAACACAATGCCAGCCCATGAGATGAGGTGGGGTGCTCGTCTCTAAAAGAGAGAGAGAGAGAGAGAGAGAGAGAGAGAGAGGACGACCTCTCGCCAATCACCTTATACAGTGTAATGTCGTGTAGATGTACTTGGCTCAAGCGCCAAAACTTTGTCACCATATTCACTGTAATTTCGTCAACATATACTTGGCTCACGCCTAAACTTTCAATCACCATATCCACTATAATGCCGTCTATATATACTTAATCTCAAACGCCCAAACCTATAACCACTGTATGCCGGCCACTGCAAAAAAAGAAAGGCACTCAGTGGTGGTGCATGAAAGATACCATCAAATGAACAGGTATTTCTGCATGGTGTATTGTCAAGGGCAAAAAAAAAAAAAAAAAGAGGAAACTTTCCTTGGTGTCTGGCCGCCGATTACCAACAATTAACACAATGAAATCACACACCGCAGGATCTAATGTCTCCCTGCATTAATGTGTCACCTGAGCCATTGCGTTGGCAAACAGCACAGCACGGGTGCACAGTACACGTACGCCGACTAGGCACCGCCTCTCTGTATATGTATAAGCCCGAAAAACCAACCCTCCCCAAAAGACTTGTGCCAAAAGGCCACCGATGCTTTTGATTTCCTATTGTTCTGAGCAGGGAAAGAGGGCAAAGCACAAGGGACCCGAACGGCAAAAAGCCGGAAATTCGCTCCTGCTGTTTTTCTCTTTCTTGGGTCGAGGTCAGTAGCAACCCCGGGCTAACGCCAGGAAAACGCAGGGAAAACGACGCCTCTACGAACTATACAGAGACCGAACATGAATTCATAAACAGCTATCCTGAACGACAACCACATGCTGCATCGTCCAAAGCCTACGCTACACTAACCATGCATGGGTGTCAAATAACAAAGGCCCAAAATTCGCTTACACGACAACAGACGAAACAAAACTGGTTCAAATCAGTTTCATGTCAGAAATCTTTAGGGAGACAAACAACCAACTTCAAGGACATCGCTTCTCAGCAGCAATGCAAGCAAGGGTGTGATATGTTTACGAAAAATTTGCCTGCGACAATGCGCACCCATTTGTAGCGCATGCAAACTGAAACCAACACCCGCAAGTGGAGTCATGTGTGTGCGTGTGCAACATACAAATAACCTATGATGCAATATCTTCAAGAGCAGGCCCAAGGATTCCACCAAGGACTGCTATTTATGACACCACACAAAAACGCGCTTTCAACATTTTGCCACGACCCTTCAAGAAAACATCTTCTGTTTGTGTTTGTTGGTCATGCTACAGTTTGTACACAAACATCCACTCCTAGGTAGTTTCTCCATACATCAACACCACATTTCTTCCTTCAGCAGGCTTTGCTGACTTGTGGGGTGGAGCAGAAGCCAAATGTACACAGTTTCCCCATGTAAAGGGAGGTAATTGGTCTCTAAGGGAAGTAACTCTCGCCGCCCTTATCAGCACTATCATGCCAGTTTGTCAGCACTTTGCCAGCTGATGCACTGGACAGGAAGAAGCACTATGTATGGGGGGCAGGCTTGAAGACCTGAACAATTCCCGCTTCTTTATCCCTATCTAACACTGGAAATGGCATAGACTGCCCTGCCCTCTTTTCAAATTCCGTTCTGTATCCACGCCCATGTCACACCCCTGTCTCCCACCATTCACTACTTGGATACAGGAACTTTCAGGTCAATAAGTATCTACATGAATCTCTCCTCCTCCCCCCCCCCCCCCATCCCCCTTCTCGCTCTCTGATACTGCCGTTTCTTTCCACAACCGGTGCTGACTCTGCCTCTATCTGGTTCACTGCACACCATCCTGCCCTCGCCGAGCCGAGGCTTATCAGTCCACTTATAATATTTGTCAAAGACACTAACTTCTGGATTTTAATTTTAAAACTCTTCCAGGTAACACTGTACACCAAGCTTTAATTCAAGACCAGTATTGTCTTAAGCTTAGGTTCAGGGAAACAATTTGTCAAGCTGAGACCGATTAAAAAACTGAAGGTGTTATGACGTTATATCTGGACTGATGCAGCCCTGAACATGACAAGCTTGCAGCTTTCAAACAGGAAATGCAAATAAACACACATAATGAACATCGTTGCATATTGTAAAATGTGGTCTGTCAAGTATGTGCCACACACACACACACACACACACACACACACACACACACACACACACACACACACACACACACACACACACAAAACACCTGTGACAGACACTCGGACTTGAAGGTCGCACTAGCTAGGTGTACTCACATTTGATGAGTTTGACCACGTCAATATGGTTCCGGTTCGTGACCAGGGTCCCGTTCACCTGGAAAAAAACATTACAAAAGAAAATCAACACATCATCTCAATGACGAGTTTGTAACACTAGCAATGGCACCTCTCAATGTACACAATACACCCATGCTTACTTTCATACCCGCAGGAACACAATATCATGCTATAAGCATCACAAAAAATGCACCTCATTACCTAGAAATACCTCCTTTGTCAGATCTTCCCATGAACCCATTCTGTCACTGTGGGGGCGCTGGGTAAGAACTGCGCAACAAAGGGCGGCCAAAAACACAGTCCACAAGACACACAGGTATGCTTGCTCCAACACCCTTCCATCTACCCCTATCCCCCTCCCGTTTTGACTTCCTGGGAGGGAAACATTATCTTGCAAAACAGTGTATCCTCTAAGGACCTGGAGGGTATCTAAATCTAATTTACTATCCAGGCAAAGGGAGTTAAGAGTTCTGTTGTGTCTGATAAGAATGTATACTCTACAACCTTCCCCAAAAACTGGCAGGCTAAAACTGATTTCACTGCTTGTATTTTACCATTATGTATTCAAAACAGGAACAGCCAGTGTTCTCAGCTGTTCAATCTTTTCTGTGTGAGATTTTATGTGACTACTAAAAAAAAAAAAAAAAAAAATTGGATAAATTTATCAGCTTCAAGCCTTACTATAACAGGAATCTGAGCTTGTTACAGGACTATGTAGCTGGTACTTTTACAGTCAGCTTTACAGAGCAGGTGAGTGAAGGTATGACTACAAGTGAGTGAAACTACCTCAAACTGAGATACTGTACTGTACATGTAGATCACTTTTCCTCAACACCATCCAAATTATTCTTGGGGAAATACTGTTCAAACCTTTCTTTAGCAGTACAGTGTGAACCTCCTCCACCCAGACTCACACCTTTTACTGCGGAAGAATTAAGAAATTTATGTTAATAAAAAAAATACTGCAGTCTTCTCGTTTTCCTCATTTCTTTTTCTTAAAATCAAAATGGTCCCGTTGTTGTTTGTTGGGGAGCCAAAATAGCCGAATGGTAGAGCGTTGGACTTTTAATGCTCGGGTCTCGAGTTCGAATCCTGCTGGGGCAATATTTGTGCTGGCCTTTTTCCCCGTTGCCCAGTCTTTGATATCACCCATACGGGAGTTACTGAAATTCCCACCAGCCCACTCCCTTGTTGTTTGTAGTTTACAGCAGTGCCTGCTTCAATCATTCTCTCTCTCTCTCTGCTGATCATACAGACACTAACGGGAAACGATGCGTTACCGTTACTCCGCGGATCGCTGTAAAGCAGCTCTCCGACCTGAAGCAATCTCCATCAACGACCCACCTCCCGCAGACTACCGCGGATCAAATAGGTGAAGCGATTCTGTTTTCGCGCCCCGGCCACCACCACCAGCCCCTACAACCACCACCACCTTCTCATTGTGTATGCTCTACAACACCCACCACCACACGACCCATACCACCACCTTCCCTTCCTGTGTGTTCTACCTGAGGCTGCGCAGGCTAGCACAACATTCCTGCTTGCTATCACCTATGCCATGAACAAATTATTAGATGCTTTCCGCAATCCACGGCCACCGAGTTATATAGCAGCAGGCACAGACTGGGTACGGCAGAAATGGTGCTCTAACTCTGTGGCTAGCTGTCAGAGGCTCGGCCATCTCCGTCGCTTCTGGTAATCAACTCGTGTCAGCGGTTTCGCCTGATGACGCTCCGGATGTAACGGAGTACTGTTGGGTATTGGTCCGTGGTCTGACCTACTGACCCAGTAAGTACTGTCCTCTGGCTGTTCGCTGACAGCAGTTACTAACTGTTAGTGCGTGACATGGTTATGTTTTTGCCCCCCCCCCCTTTTTTTTTTTAAAAACTACATCTACATCAAAACATGCCTGTCTTTGTAAATGCAACACTTAGAAACACTGTAGACTGAGGTATCTTCTGTCAAGTTATGGGTTCCCATCAAAATGCCCTTCATACAAGTACGCTAGCATGTAACCTATCACTCTTGTAAAAAATTATGAAATCCAGATCTAGGTCTACTGACCCGGTAAGTAGCGTCCTTCGGATGTTCGCTAACATCAGTGACAGTGTTTTACTTTTACATCTTGTGTGTGACATAATGTTTTTGAACCCCCCCCCCCCCCCCCCCCGTTTTATTAAGCAAAACAGTCTTGATCTGTTATACAAGTAGCTTAGCAAGGACAAGATCTGCGCACCTAATCTTTTATCCTTGGAAAATAAAGTTTTGTTTGTTCGTTCGTAAGTGGAACACTTACTGTCGCTGCGCGTCTCCTTTCAAATCATGGGTTTGCATTAAAAGGCTCTACATGTACTCCAGCAGGTATCACAGAAATTGTGTAAATGGAAATAACAAATGAACCAAGGTATATAATTATACGTGTTTCTCACAGATTCCATACTGATTCTGTTTCCTTCCTGGTTTTGGTACTTCACAAGGGGTTCATATCAATGGGAACTGTAACAGGTTGAATGTCCTGGCTGATTGTAAAGTATAGGGCATTTGTCCTGAATCATGGTGACTATTGCGTAGAAACAATAGGTTCTATGTTTGCCTTGGTGAGAAAATCAGCCTATGACTGATGTCGGACGCAGATACGAATGCCTGCTTTACTGATAGTTTTTGGTAGCAGTAATTTACAAGTCAGTGTGTGTGAGATACTTGAGCCGCACAAAAACAAGCCCCTCCCCCCCCCCCCCCCACCCAAGAAAAAAAAATCAGCTTCACTTACTGCATGTGTCACACAGTCACAAAATTAATCAACTTTCTCTGCCGAAAGCCACATACATACACATACACGTAAGTCAAACCTACTACTACTACTACCGACTCTGCAGTCAATCACTATTAATAACCACACACACACACATGTGACACAAAAACGGCTCCCTTAGTATTCCACGCTTCAAAGCGCACAGCCACATAGAGTCCCTGCAGGTAAACAAGCCTCCGGTTTCAGGTAAACAGGCAGCAGAATGGGGACCCCCTCTCGCTACATGACCCCAATTCCACGCTGCCCAGGTAGAGGCGGCGGCAGGTGGAGGTAAGACTGGGACGGGGAGGGGGGAGGTTTTGGGTGGAGTGGTTTATCACCTGTGACAGGCAACCGCTGCATGTCACATGACGCAGTGCTGTCACCGCCTGGCTTATCCATCTTCATTTTGCCCGCAGTACACCTTATTAAATGTAGGATGGGAAAGGCTGTAGGTTAAACTAGGGGTTGAATCACCATCCATGTTTTGAATCCGCCTTGATTTTACAGCATATGACTCAAAGTGTGTGCATTTTGGTCCTCACTGCTGCGAAGGGTGCGCGTATCCAGAATACACAGATGACAATGAAACAGACCTTCTAAAGGGCTAAAGAAAAAAAAGAAAAAAAGCACCGACAGGTGTGCCTCCGCGCAAATGGGGTGGGTCCCTCACGAAATGAAATGTCTTGATGCTGGTAGTCAAGAGAACAAAAGGACTCAAACTCTCGTGCGTTCCTGTCTACGGGCGCCACGCACTGACCACACACAAGTCACAATGAAAACTCGAAAACATCACACAACAGAGCTTTCCACACTCTGCCAAATGACGCAGGTATGTTTCTATGTCCTCTTCGCTGGTTTAAAAGGGTGGATGGGTGGTCGAGGTGGTGGTGGTGGTGGTGGGGGGTGGTGGTGGGGGTTTTGGCTTCAGCACAGCAATTGTTTTCACAAATAAGCTGGCAAACGTCAATATTAATATCAAATTGCTGAAGTTTTGAGGGGCAGCCTGACTGCAGCCAAGATGAAAATAGCATTTGGCAGAGCGTACAGACCTGAAGTAAACAGTTTGGAACTGCGATGCTACATAGCATGCTACCGTTTTGCAACAGCCGTCCACACATTACACTAACAATTCAAGAACATGCACTTCAACTTCAGCACAAGTACCGTACTCAGTATTTTCATGAGGTAAGAGCTTAAAAAGCACACAGCTGTCAGATATTCAGACATAGCCATTTTGTTGTAAATCCATCCACTTACACTTTTTTTTTGTTTTTGCCCCTTCTGAATACATAAACTAAGATTAAATAGTGAACTAAACTATGTTTTGAAACAGTTTCGCTTGTGAATGCGGCTGTACGCTCGAAATACTCTTGATAATTAGTGTTGCTCTTAATGCAATACAATGTATTTTACACTTTGCGCGAGTGGTCAAACTTTCAAATTCTATGACTGTTGTTGACACAACTCTCACTCAGTGTATTAGCCACGTCACTGAGTACGCTTCTGCTGGCTCAGTGCTGGCATTTGAGATGCTGTAACTGAGCAGGTGTCTAAGTGGTGATAGACTCCCATGACAACAGCTCAGAACGATCTGTGTGCATTGAAAAAAAAAATTATAAAGATTGGTCCTTTAAAAGGACCAACAAACTTTATTCTGTTCTTGCTTAGCTTATATGTTACAGTGTTTTCCGGCAGGAGGAATGAGGAGGCAAATGTCATAACAATGAAAACAGTTTTACCAGCAGCACTATTGTTTCCTCCACTGGTGAGCAACAAAAATCAGGGCATTCACAGCCCCAACTCTTGAACGAAACCAAACGAAACGCACGCAACTGCTTGGTGACTGTGAAGTATGCTACTGACACATTTTCTTTCATCTTTGACACAATCTCTCTGTCTTCCCTTTCCCCCACCCACCCTCTTGCTATGCACAGCCACGGTTATCATTTTCGGCTACAAGGAGAGCTAGACGAAACTGCCGTCATACCTACGTGTACAAATTGAAAACGCTTCTTAACGATCTTCACCGAAAAAAACCCGCAAAGCAGCGTTCAAGTGCCACTAGCAGTGCTTGCCAACAGCACTGATCCGATGCAGTGCTTTACGTGCTGATCAAAGACTGCGGCCAGAGTCACAATGAGAGAGGAAGCGCTACACCTCCAGTCAAAACTGCCGTTATGGTTAAGAATGTGTGGAACGGGCGGAATCCTCACAAAAACAGGTTTGCTGCACAAGTGGTACCTACTTACCTAGTCCTAGAAACAACAGTGGGGTGTCTGTCTGTTTGGGTCAATAGTTTGTCCACGCTTCTGATGGGGGGGGGGGGGGGGGGGGGGGGGGGGGGGTAATGAGTAGCAGAATGTATGCCAGTGGTCGTTGGTGTAACATTTTATTCTATGGTGCTCAAGTCTTTTTTGTTTTTTGTCCCCCCCCCCCCCCCATTCAGCCTCCCCGCAAATGGACTGGGGATACCAAAACTCAGTGTTTGTTTGCAGGCCTGTAGACACTTAGGCAAGCCGATTTTCGATCACTCCATGCAGTTATGGACTTATCCCGAAAAATCTACCTCAGCCCTGAGGTAGCCTGTGCACAGTCCCTCACCAACCCTGTGCACCAGACAGCATGGGATTCTACAGCTTAGTCCCTAGTACATGTACTATATTTTAGAAGTGTCTGTGTTTACCAGTAAATCATTATCATTATTGCTGTTGTTCTGCCTAGCAGTTTTTTTTAATTTTTATCACTATTATTATATTCATCATCATGATAAAAAATGTTGCCAAGACTAAAAATATCCAGACCACTACCACTCTTATTGTTTATTATCAATACACGATGCCTTCTATGTAAGAAAAAAATAAAGACTGGACACACTGGTATCTAATGGGATCCTACATACTGTGACAGGGGGGAAATCTTCTACACGTACACGTAATTTGCAGTATTCCTCAGGGTCAAGTTCAAAAGTGCAAGAGCAAACAGTATATGTACGCAACTGTCAGTACTTTTTGTACATGTACAACACAGAGAAAAAAAATCAAATAAAAGGATTTATAACAGAGAGGGAAGAATAGAATATGCTATAATTAATGCATGCTGCAAACATGTAAAAATTTAAAAAATTGAAAATGAAATTTTTATGGGAATGCTCATACCTTGACAATGCGATCGTCCTTCTGCACACCTGCCTTTGCAGCCGCCCCATCTGAAACACACATTAAAAATTCAGTCATTACTCCGGTCCACACTCTCCTTACGACCACTATCTGGAAAATGTGTGCACAGGTTAAAAAGGCAGGAGACACAGCTGTTACTGGTAGCAACCACCACATGAACACGACATAAAAATGAAACTAATTAAAAATTTACAGACATGCTTTCCAACTGGAGTCACATTTTCGGACTTGCGAAAGACACTGCAATGGCAAAACAGCAACCTTATCTAGGGGAGATAACCTCTCCTGTCTTGCGTGAAGTCAGATACTGCTGCACTGCTGTGCCCATCACTTCTAAAATGGGTGCAGGTGGGCTAAGTGGGTGTTTGGGAGTTTAACATCCTTTTCCACCACATACGGGTGATATCAAAGACGGGGCAACGACGAAAAGGCCAGCACAAATATTTAGCCCCAGCCGGGGTTCAAACTCATACCCAAGCCTTGGAAGTCCAACACTCTACCATTCGGCCACCCCGGCTCCCCTAAAAAGGGGTGCGGAATTTTTCTTTCAAGTAATGACAGAACTGACTTTATCACCTAATTCAAATTCTTTTTCATTTCTACTAGTAGTGGGTGGGAGGGGGTGGGGGTGGGGGGTATCCTCTTACAATTATTCTTTTTCCTCCCGATCAATAACAAAATTTCTTGCTGGGCCTGAGAGGTACATGAACACTGCTCCTAGCACAAGACAAGGGCAGCTACACTCCAAGGGAAGCAACTCTTCCGTGGAACTGTAGCATTTCACCCGGTAAGCAGGTCAGGTTGAAAGTGACATGCTGCTGACAAGTGACCTGTAAGGTGGGATTTCTTGAGAGACTTTTCAAGAGCAGATTAAATACAGTCTGTTAACCCTGTCATGTAGCAAAGCCGCCCTGATAGCAGCGCGCAGAAAGCTCAGCTGTGGGGGAAGCGACAATTTGCGCTCCCTGACATTCTCTTAAAACTTTCTGATACAAGGACACCTATCAGTGAAAAAAAAAAAAAAAAAAATGAAAAAGAAACTCTGTGATACCTAAACATGGATAAGTACATTAAAACAAAAGAGAAAGCTCACTAGACCCTCTTCTATCACAGCACAGTACAGACTGGGGAATTGCTGAGGGGAAAAAAACCCAACTGAAACCTAGTTTGGGGTGCAGAGGCACTGGCCTGCTAGGGGAACACAGGGGCAATGCCCCACTGAAGAGAACAAATTTTAGCATTTCTACAGGCATTTAGTAGCATCTCCTGACATCCAAAAGTAAAATCGGTGCTTCAAAAATGAAGTTAGACTGTCCCATAATTATGGCATTTTACGTATCATGATAGTGTGTGCAAACTTTTTCCTCCTATCTTTTCTTTATACTGTTTTGGCTGAGAGGAGAGGAAATTTGGCTGAAAATTACGAAGACTGAAAAATCCCCAGCCTGACAGTGACAATTACTGGAAAATGGGGGTGAAAGCTGACATGGTTTTTTATTCCTCTTAAGTTCAGCCCGAAAAATCACGTGCTCGCCGGTGCACAGAACAGGGGAGGGACAGCATGTAGGTCACCTCAAGTCTTTTCCTACCTGCTCAGGAAGTGTCCTTTTCTTCCCCCAACAACACAGGACTTAAAATTCTCCCAACATACCTTGTTTCACAGAAGCGACGTAGACAGGGTTGTCACCACTGACGGTCAGGCCATAGCCGCGCTCGTCTTTCTGGATGATGACGCATCGCTGTACCAGCCCCACCACTGCACAAGAAACATTTACAACGCTTGTACGTCATGTTCCCTGACAATGGAGGAAACAACTATAGTCTACGCCTGGCGACAACAGAATAAACCAGGCAACACTCTGACTAATTTGTCTAACACACACGCTTTTGGACAATACAATTATTTTATGCATTCCCAGGAACATCATATATGCACGCACATTAAAACCTAGTTTACATACAAGTTTATGATACAGTCGAACCTGCCAAGGCGGTCACCTGTATAAGCCAAACCACTGTCTAACCTGGTCACCCCAGAGGATCCCCTGACACACTAGCTGTTGACATGACACCCTGGATAACCCGGTCACCCTGTCTAAGGTGGTCAGTTTAACCCAGTCCCTTGGGTGACCGCCTTACACAGGTTTGACTGTACTATAAAACATAAAGCAGATGACTGCTGCAGACCACCCCAAGCCACTGAAATCATTTTTTAGTTTTTCTCCTTTTCTCTGTGCTGGGATCTGTAGATAATAATAACAATAGTAATAATAATAGTAATAATAATTTTATAAAGCACATATTCATAAAAAAAATTACATGCTCTAAGCGCTAACGAAAATTAAAGACAAAAAACAGAAAAAGAAATGAGACATTAAATGATTAAGCGGTAACACGGAATACCCCAGAATGACAAAACTGAAAGATCGACAGGCAGGATCGTGAAACCCAAAGAGATCTTGTCTGAAATTTTTTCCCATTGCAAATATAATATGCTTTAAATAGGAAAGTTTTTAGACTGCTTTTGAATGAACTTTCTGATTTTATTGACCTTAAAGATAATGGCAGCATGTTCCAAGTTTTGGAGCCAAAAATGGAAAAAGAACATCTACCATAGTTATGCATTTTATATCGAGGTACAGACAAAAGATTTGAATGTTCAGAACGAAGACTCTGGGTGGTGCATATGGCACACGTAAATCATGTATGTAACTGTGTAAATCGTAGCTAAAATCAAGATCAAGGTTCAAACCCCCTTACATTTTCCTCCCTGCAGCATCCAAACCTGCATTTTGTGGTTTTGCTAGTTTGCTTGTTTGTTTTTCTTCAGTTTACATGCAAAGGAAAAAATGGTAAATGAGGTCTGAGGCAACAGGTACATACTTGTATTGTCTGTTTCTAACATTTTCGATACTTTCAGAGTTGGCCATTTGAAAGGCAAGGCATTCTGCAATAATAATAATATTATTACGGCTCCTCTGATACTTGCACTTCTAGATCTACATCTGTAAAATACCTGCTGGTATACCTGAATTATCAGGGCCTTCGTCCCTCCTCGGATCACCACTGCTTAAGCTGGACAATCTGCAACACACACAAACAGAAACACTGTAAAGCGAGGATTCTGGTACATAAACTTTGAAGTTCAGTGGTTCAGTGGAATATAGGGAGAAAACCTATAATGAAAAATGAGACCATGCAATTGTTTTTCTCACAGCCTGGAAACTTTACTGCCATCACAGTTCAAGCTACTGAATACTTGAACACTCAGATGATAAACATTGTATACATGTATGTAACATTATCATCTTAGTGCCTTGTGGGGGGGGGGGGGGGGGGAGGATTCTGGTACGGAAATTCAAAGAGACATACTCAACCCTTTGATCTGTCTTAGATCTCAGGCACCTGCTCTGTACAACTACCAGTACTACCCGGTCTGGTGCAACATGCAAGACGGGCATTGCTCCAGTAATAACACCTGAGTACGAACCTTTATAAGTTATTTAAAGACTCCTTAGGTAACCCGCACTCTTCCCATCTTCTGACTTTGAACGATACCATGTTAACCTGTACTTCATGCACTGTAACTTTATTATCGATATATATATATAATATGTGTTCATACATACAACCCACCCTCACACACATACACACACCATCGTCTGCGACAGCGTGAGTCTGCTGCTTCTTTGTGTGCATGGCTACACACACACACACACACACACACACACACACACACACACACACACACACCACGTTCACTCATTTCTTCCCTAAATTAAGGAGACCCTGCCAGAAAAGCCAGTTCGCTCAACTGCAGCAATAAAACCAATCAGTGCACTACAGCACCTGCAGAAAGTAAAGACCAAAATAACCTGCGTCTCCTCTTTGAAGACTTGTAAACAGCCCCCCCCCCCCCCTCTCTCACACATATATATGCGTCTTACTTTTATAGTACATAGTCTTGAGCTTCATTTTGGTTTGTTTGGTATTTGTAGAATGCTTGTTAGATAGACAGTGATGCAAAAACTACCACATTATCATCATCATCCTCACCATCATTTAAAAATATGCTTACTGCTTGTGTAAACTACTTACAGACCCTAACCGACTTACTGATCACGGTGAAAATTATCTAAAGACTGGCCTAACGACTTGATCTGCATCTACCGACCACAGGCATGAAACGTTTTCCACCAGTTACTCAATTATCATAAACAACATTTTACTTCCCCGAAGCCCAATCACGAAAATCGATGTCAAAACAGGGACACTCCCCGTCGCCCCCCTAGTCCAAATTCAAAAACAAACCGCAGCTGCCGCGGGCCAGAGCGGAACACAGCCATCAAACGCAATCATGCGTGACCAGCTGAGATTTCCAGGCTTGCGCAAGCCAGGCTGACCTACAGCCGTGTCACTACCCTCCAGTGAACAGCGCCAATAGAATTATAAAGCCGCAGGTGCTGAGGGACGGAAGTGCCAGCCTTAATCCCCTGATGACTGGAGGAGATTAGGGGATCAGGAGAAACTCTAAAGCAGTTGAATAAGAATAACACAGAATCAGAAAAGAACTGAAACTAGTCAAATCCTGGGAGGTGGTGAAGGGCAGCGTGTGATGTTACGTAGCGACAATCGGCTTTTCGCTGTAATTGTAAATACAGTACTTCAGAGACCTAGTGTCTGGAATGTTATTTGCCGTCCACCTTGCTGGTGAAATGGCTCCAGCAGTTCTGCCCACGGGTGGGAAAAGAAAGTATCCATTGCAATACCCGTTTCCTACTAAGTGGTGACAAGTCTCTTAACCACTAGCCCACCCACCACCCCAGACCACCCGGACCGCCTCAATTCATGAAAATTACGAAAAATCATGTTTATGTCTGCATGGATTTATATAAATTTGCCTAAGTGGGAGTGTCAGTTGCACTATGATTAAATACGATTATGAGATCCCCCAAGGAACCGTTAATCTTGCCTGATTCTCGCATACAGGGCGAAGACAAAAAGAGTCTAACACGTGGGAAACTCGTGTGCGGCCGATATGACATGTACATGTGTTAATGTATATTTATAAATAAGAAAGAAGCTCAACAAAAACACACACAAAAAAAGAAAGAAAGCAACAGACAATTTATGTCATCGGGTACGGTGGCGAGAAATACCAGGTCATATGAATGCACTGTACACGTATCATGACACGCACGCATGCACAAACAACAGTCTGTACGGCTTTCGCGAAACTTCGCCTCTCGCGCGAACAGTGGTTCTTTCACGAAACTGGTAATTTGAGCTCTAAACGTGTGGCGGAAACATTTTACCGGATGGCTCAATAAAAAATGTAAGAGGGGCGAGCTAAAACTTATCCCTGTTAATGTTGCTTAACTTCAAGAGTCTCATGCTGTGCTGTGCTGCCATACGAACTGGGAGCCCGACAACTTGGAGAAAGACGATACATGTACATGTATCTATTGCGTGTCATGACACACGAATGAATGTTCATCTTTACACGCACTTACGAAAGAAAAAAAAAGCGTTAGTTATGCAATACTAGCGCTCGCTCTCGCTCTCTCTCACACACACACACACACACACACACACACACACACACACACACACACACACACGTGTGCACACACACCTGCAGGCAGACAGAGAGCCCATTTATTTACAAAACGTCTAGCCCGTTATTTCAGTTACACCTAGAAATGTATACATGTATAGATCTACCAGACCAAACCGCCGTACAATACAAGTTTCAGTCTCTATACACACGGATGACAGTTCATTCACAAACCTGCCGGTCTGTTGTTTAGTTTCACTTCCAAAAGATGAAGCCTAAATCACCTAGCAACTACGAACTTAACAATTTTCTTCCCGCACCGCGCTACCGGACCTGGAGACAAAATAATCAAACAGCATACACTGGCATCAAAGTGTAAAAGGCACCACAAAGGTAAGGCCTGAAATTGAAACAGGCCCGAAACTGCGGGTAGTAAACAGTTTATCGCAAACTTGCCAATCACAAACGCTATTGAGTGAAAAGGGAAGAACATCACTGTCGGAAACACACATCCCAAGTTGGCCGTCCGACAGGAGAACTATTTCAGGAACACGAAAAAAACTTGGAAGGCGGTGCGCGCGACCATGTCTTGCATACCTGCTGAATGCAGAGATAAATGTTCCTTCACACATTTCGCGTCTTTACAGTAACCTGCGAAACGGATCATCTCCACTGCGGCTGAAAGTGATACTATGAGTATGACTCGACTGCAGCAATAATTATTATCATCATTATGATGGTGACTCTCGCAAGAAACACGACACCAAAAAACTACCTGATTTTTATTTTTTTTTATTTATTTATTTATTTATTTTTATTTATTTATTTTATTTATTTTTTTTTTGGGGGGGGGGGGGCTGGAGTAAACGAAAGACGTCAACATTGATACACAGTTTTGTCTTGTTATGACTCTCACAGAAATTTGTATCAAGCTAATACCAGAAGGCTACCCCCTGTCCTCTTTCCCCCTACCTTTTTTTTTTTTTTTTTCTAGGCCTGAGTAGCAGAAAGAAATCAACACTGACGTACACGTAATATGATTCTCACAATTTGTATCATGCAGATCTATACCAGACGACTCCCAAATCTCTCTCTCTCTCTCTCTCTCTCTCTCTCTCTCTCAGTAATAGAAAGAAATCAACAATGACGTACACTTCTGCCTCCTCTCCGAGACCAGCCATACAGCAGAGCGATGTTCTGACAAAATGCCAGTAAAAGGTAGTTAGCCTGTCCACATTATGCAACAACAGCCACCACTCGTCTCATTGAAGTAGTCTGAGAACACGGAAACAATTCCAGGTTTTTGCAATGCAGCTCCAAGAACTCCAGAAAGGGATGCAAGTCTGCTGGAACTATGCACTGGCGTGAAGGCGCCATGAAATCACACCACTAGCAACCTGTGTGATTATCTCTGGACAGTGAATGGCTACGTTTGGGGGGAAAAAAACTGAGAAGAAACCGGAATCCCTTATCAAAGATTTACAGCACCAATGAATCTCAATTTCCTTGCTACAAGTACACCACCTTGCAGTTAAAAGCAGAACGGCTGTGCACCCTTAGAATGACATTATTTGCCCAGTGTCTGGGCTTTTCAATTTTAAGAAGCAACACAGTCACTCTATTGCTAACTCTGAGTGAGTGCAGACGTGTGCGTGTGTGTATGTGTGCAGTGTAATGTGGCGCGACCATAAGGAAGTGAGAGACTGATAACGATGCTTCATTGGGACAGGGTCCTATCTCCTTGCAGCAGCGACATAGGATGTGATTCATGAATTTATTTCTGTGTGTGAGTGTAAGTGTGCGTGCTCGTGTTGAAATCCGCGATACAAAACTTGTACTAAGTGCGCCTGCTCTGTCCTTGCACCAGCTGCAGTATGGCGTAGTGTTTGTGCATTTCAGTGACTGGTAATGTTATGCTACTCAAAATTTGCGGGGCCTCTTACTTAACTAGAGAGGCAGAAGCCTCCATGGCTCCCTTGTGACACAGGTCAAGGTCATTCACAAAAGTATGTTTGTAGAGCTCTTATCACTATCCAGTATCATGCTAAGTGATGTGTCTGGCGCTCCCCAAAACAGTTTGTACAGCCTTGACCTTTGGTCAAAGTCATTCAAAAGAGATCTCATCAATGTCTATCATCATGCCAAGTTTGATGCCTCTAGCATTTGTAGTTCCTCCGAAAACAGTAATGTTAAAATTCACAACAGACAGCTTTAATGACCTTGACCTTCAGTCAAGGTCATTCAGAAAGGTAGGTCTCATTGCTGTCTATCATCATGCCTCGTTTGGTGCCTCTACTGTTTGTTGTTTAGGAGAAAATGCCAAAGTTAAAGTTTCCAAAAAAACGCTTGCATGACCTTGACCTTGACTAAAAGTCACTGAAGACAGGTATGTCTGTAAAGGTGCTGCCAATGTCAATCATCGCACATAGTTTGATGTTTCTGATTCTTCTAGATACTGAGAAAATGCAAATGTAAAATTTCCGAACAGACTGTTTCATTGACCTTGATCTTCAGTCAAGGTCATTTAAGATGGTATGTGTGCATAGGTCTTATCACTGTCTATCAGCATGCCAGGTTTGGCACCTCTGCTGTTCATTGTTTCTGAGAAAATGCCAATGTTAAGGTTTCACAAAACTATCTTGTACGGCCTTGACCTTGACAGAAGGTCACTGACTACATGTATCTGTAAAGTTCTTATCAATGTCTATCATCATGCAAAGTTTAAAACCTCTGGCATTTGTAGATTACGAGAAAATGCCAATGTAAAATTTTCAAACAGAGCTTTTGTGACCTTGACCTTGGGTCAAGGTCATTCAAAATGATATGTTTTGAAAGGTCTTGTGCTAGTCTATCAGCATGCCAAGTTTGGTGCCTCTACTGTTTGTAGATTCTGAGAAAATGACAACGTTAAAGTTTTCTGGACACACACACACACACACACACATACACACACACACACACAGAGACAGACAGACAGACAGACAGACGACGGAGGGTTAATACATAGACTCCCATTGTTACACAAGGGAGCCAAAAAGGCATCGGTTACGCTCAGACTTTACACAGATCCTGCCACCAATGGTAAACCACGTGGTGATGATCAATCAGTCGTTCAGTTTTAACTCTGTTTGGATACTAAACAGTCAAAATTGTGTGTGTGTGTGTGTGTGTGTGTGTGTGTGTGTGTGTGTGTGTGTGTGTGTGTGTGTGTGTGTGTGTGTGTGACTAGGTTAATCAGCATTAATTCTCCCGTTCTTGCGACCGGGCCAACACCATGTCATCTCCCTACACCAGGACCGTACGTAAAAGTCGAGGTGAGGGCTTTTAGCCCCGGGCCAGAGTCTAACCTCGAACTACACTAGCTTTAGGGTGAAATTTTCTGTTCTTTTTTGTCTTAAACCAAGAAGCGGGCCCATTCCAGCAAGGTGCCTAAGCCGTCATAGAAGGATTTTGTTCCGGCTTCCTTTCTTCGATTCCTTTTTAATTTAATTTTGCTTTTGGGTGCCTTTTGTGCTAGTCTGGGTTAGACCCGTAGCCGTTGGCTAAATTAACCTCGACTTTAACATACGGGCCCAGGGGTGAGTGACATTAAGACAGCTTTCCTAGGAGATATTAATACTATTATGGGGACGAGGTTCAAGTACCTGACAGTCAGTGTACAACAGCTCGCTCCTATCCACTCTACCCGGCCCATCCTCCCAAACGTCATCCATAATTGTGCTCCCTTCTTTCTCTGCTTTTCTTACTAATCCGACAGGCTGAGTTCTCATCGCAAACAATGGATTGGACTGAAACCATGAGGACAACGTCAAACCCACCTGGCTTACACCAAAGCCAGCTAATCCGCATTGCCTAAACCGTCTTACTCTGAGCCGGATGTGCATTTTCCCGCCCATTTGGCATCCTTTTTCTAAGAAGAAACTGCCTGGCCTGTGCACAGCTTTCAAAAAAAAAAAACGTAATTCGACCCTCGAGCAGGTGATCACCGCTACCCTATATATCGCGCCCGCTCAGAAAGTGAAACGATGGGATCTTTCCCACAATCTCAGGTGATCTGAGCATTGCTTTCAGTGTGACTGATACATCCACTGTTAGTGTGACCGTGGCCTGGAGACGGTTCACTTCCTACAAGGAAAACTGCCATGATCGACTGATGCGGGCGGCTACCCTGTAACAACCAACTACGTCTGTAGCTGTCGCTCCCCAAACCACAAAGACAACCTCCATCCTTTAAGAGGGTGCCTTTTATTGTCGTCGACCGCTGCAAGAGCCGTAAAAAAACGACAGTAACAATTCCCAATGGATGACAAATATTGAAATAAACTTGCGGGTGACCCTGTAAATGTCAGAGATGTCTTTATGTGGTTTTCACCATTGGACGAGCCGGAGACAGTACTAGCACAAAGGCCAAAGTGTACACGCTGACACAGATTTAATGGCGGCAATGTGTCAGCTTTTAACGAGCAAATGAAGGATATAAAATGGGGGCAAATAATTTTATTCTTTCCACTCCTGCAGGAAGACTGACTATGTGAGAGAAATCAAGGTACCCCTAAAAATGTGTGTGTGTGTGGGGGGGGGGGGGGGGGTGAGGGGCACATAATTCCCTACATTTTTTCTCCCCATGGCCAGTGTGTGTGTGTGTGTGTGTGTGTGTGTGTGTGTGTGTGTGTGTGTGTGTGTGTGTGTGTGTGTGGATACATTACTCTTCGTATTTGTGTCCTGTGCAGATTTTATTAGGAAAAGAAGTTTGTGTGTGTGTGTGTGTGTGTGTGTGTGTGTGTGTGTGTGTGTGTGTGTGTGTGTGTGTGTGTGTGTGTGTGTGTGTGTGTGTGTGCACGCGCGTGCGTGTACGTGTGCGTTGGCCGGGGAGGATGGGCCTTCACTGGCTTCAGACCACGTGTCTGATGTGACTGCAGAAAGTAGTAAAGCTCCCTATACCTCCTACACCCAAACCCCCTACCACAGACTCCACAAATGTTAGTGTTAAAACCCCCAAAAGCTAGATGTCCACCGATAACCTTGTGCCTCCCATCACAACAGTCAATGGATGGCTTCACCCTCCCCCGACGTCTCCCATGTTATCCGATTTCCCCCCGACGTTTCTTGCCGTTCCCCGCCAGTCTCCCCCTGACTCACAATCATATCAATACACGTATCGTCCCCCCCTGAATGACAGCTTTGCCTCGCTACCTGACGATCAGCGTAAAGAAATAATAAATCCTGTCTCAGATCGTCACGGATCGGCGACCACGAAAAGAGGAGCCCGTGTTGCTGACTAAGAGTACACGGTACACTGAGAACCAGTTTGACTCGACATAGTCAATAGCTAATGAAGAGAACCGCGACAACCTGCGGAGCTGGGAGTGTGGGGCTTGCTTTTTTATGGGTGACTGACATGGATTAAAACGACGTTTTCCGCATCACTGATTTTGACACTTATGTACGCCTGCTAGAGGGGGTGATTCTAAGACCGCCTAGCGTGTACGGCAGAATTCCCTAGGTGATGCTGACGGCAAAACAACCTTGTACAAGCTATAGAATTTCTGACTGAAACTCCAAACCGGCAAGACATATATTTAAATCACATTTAGTACATAATTATCATGTACCCGGACTGCATGAATTTAAATCTGGCATGAGAAGTCTCTCAGAAATTATTCAGAAAGTACACGGTGTTGACAATTTCTATCTGAAATTACTGGAATTTACACTAATTAGAGACACACTAAGAAACTGCCCTTTCATCCCAGTTATGAAAAACAGATGTTTGTTTCTTACACACAGCTTTGTACAGTAAATATTTCTTCTGATCACACTTTATACAGAATTTCAAACGGAATTCACCAACAATTCCGTCTTTTACCTGAGGCGAAAGGAGTTCCTGAAATGATCTTCCTCATCAAAGGGTAGATCCGGTTTATCTTCGGCGAGATTATCAAGTCTTTCCTCGGAGCGTTTACTATGCTTGTGGTGACGCTTGTGGTGGTCGCCATCCTTGTGCTTGTCATGCTTGTGGTGGTGACTGTGGTAGGGCAGGTGAAGGTTCTCCAAGGAACCAAAGAAATCCAACGACCTCCACTTTCTACTGAGAGGCATTGTGATTCTCTCTTTCACTTCCTTAGCACAGTCAATGCTACATACTCACATCCACACATCTGATTCTTATCGCGCAACCTTACACTGCGATGAGCACTGCACTCAAGCCTGAGGTAAAACCGAGAAGGGTGACTCAGAGATGCACAAAGGTAGACTCCATTTCAATGCAAACACAGCAAACTTCCAAAGAGAATTATCCTGGATGTAGTTGATTACTCAACTGTCTGTATCAACAAATGAACAATCCTTCATCCTAAAATCTTCACACACCATCACCCTAGCGCGTATCACTGCACTGCCACACCACAAATATCATTCAAAGTGAAACACAATGAACTTTCAACTCCAAGAGAATTATCCTCTGTGTAGTAGATCATGATCTTGTGTAGATCTATATCAACATATCTGGAGCTTGTATCTTCACGCAGCAACACATAAAGATTTATTTTTCAACTGGCTTTATATCCGAGTCATTACTGAACATTTGGCACATTACTCATAACGTCTCGCAATGTTCCCGTTTGTCTAACTGTCTAACGGTGAAGCTCATGTCCCTGTTTCATTTTCACCATAACACAAACGCCCTTTTGATGAAGCCATTAGAAGATAATTTCCTGGTGGACTATTGGTATCCCAATTTCAAAATGACTGCGGTTGAACTGGGGAGGAAAATGGCTCAATGGCGCACACACACCAGGCTGTCACATAAATGGTGCGGCTGGATCATTCTCCCATGTCCCTTCGGCTTACTCACTCACAGTCACAATACTCCTATAGAGCACAGGTGTGTATCAATGCGTAACACATCACTACACACCAACCACCGGTAGAAATCAATAACTCCAATGTACGAACAGGCCATCACACACACACACACTGTTACTCAGCAAATCCCAATATTAATTTCATACTTGGGCCTGACTCGCAACTGTCACGCATAATCAACTTTTACTGCCAGGTCTCAAGCAAGCTCTATTCAAATCCCTTGGCAAACATTCAGACTACGCAAGACAGCCCGTGAATAGGGAACGCCAGTCAACATTTTAGTGACATGCACAACATAACCGACTCTATCAAGGTGCTAAGTAAACACACATTGTCACCTGGAAAAGCACTGGCAAATTACGTCGGGACGAGTACTTCACATCGGTGGACAACTACGCAAGCCTGTCCCAGGAGAACGAAGAAAAGCTATCTGGCGTTACAATGCCGCCTTCACGCAAACTTCCAGCGCGCTACGACTGCACTCTCAAGTCCTCGGTTATTCTGTTTTCGCTGGGAAAAGGCTGGAACCACAACACACAAATGCCCCTTCCTGAAGACGTTCCAAGAATATTCTTTCTGCCTCATCGTGGCGTCTCGTTTTCAACCCGTCTGCTCCAACTGCAAGCGATTTTGCCCCCACACCCCTAAGAAACCGAAGATCTCCGTGATGTCTGAAGAAACAGACTGGTGGTAAATTGCGAGAAATCAATCCAATTTCAGGTATTTGCTGGCACTTGCGTCGATCTCATTTCAAGGGTGAAATCTGTCTCACTAATTTAGTAATGAGTCATTAACATCTGACATCCAGTGCATCAGTTGGAATCCTGCTTACTTCCGAGCCAAATCACTGGATTCAATAACTAACCCTCTTTCTAGACCTAACTCCCAAAGCTTGTAAGGCCGAAAGACAAGTCCATATGTAGTGACTATTAATGAAGTGAATCAAGACACACGGGAGGCTGCTATTTTAACACGCAAATAAATGCGCAGAACCAGAAAGTCCGGAGACTGGCAAGGCAGTCTTGTTAATGCTAGTTATAGCCACTGGCGATTACAGTGGCCTGGAGTTGCAGGCACACCTGAAGAGATACCGGCTACCGCTGTCGGGATAGATTTCCACCTGTGTATATCTCTCCACCTGCTCTCTCTCGTTCTCACTCTCCAGCTCCCGCCAGAACACGACATCATAGAACCCCGCGCACTACATCACTAGACTCACAGACACGCCATCAACGGGTAAACCGCCATGTCTCCTAAACCACACACAGTGAAAGTCCTGCTTTGATGCTGAAACCTGGGGGGCAAGAACACCTCACAGTACGTTGAAAGCGGCGGTGGGGGAAATGTATACGGCAGACGTCCTTGCAAAACACAGGTTGCTTGGCCTCAGTTTCGGATGGTGTCATTCGAAGCCTGTACGTCAGTGAAACTGTTGCGCCATGCGCCAAGACGAGACGAGACCGGTGCAAAGAACAAAATCAATTCCCGCGGCATCATTAGGCGACTGCGCCGGACAGCATGATGTTTACGACTATGATCTACCTTGCTGACAGGAGGTATGGATCAGACTGGAGCCATCATGTCAGTCACACACGCTACGGAACCACGGCACAGTACGTCTACATTACATGTACCGTACACTGTGGCCTAGGTGCTTCTACAGCGCCGGATGTCGTTACTCAGTGCAGTCCTTGGGAAATTCCACCACGTGTTCGTATTGATCATATAACGTTCTGTCAACAGGTGAGTATGAGCGCTGTGATGCTCTCTGGTGTCTCAGAGCTCAAATCTTCATTATCCACCGTGCCATGTGATGTGACTCGCCTGATGAACATCTGGCAAACTCAATTACTGATATTTTTATATTTTAGAAGGGTCTTACGGCTGAGTACATGTAATGCATACAAGATACTATCCAAGTGGTTTACGGATAATTCATGACCACTCAAACTGATCCAAACTGTTTCCAGCCTTCTCACAATCCATACCACAATACACACTGTGGCTCAATCACATCACAAATTTACTCCGTGTCGAACTTGAAGGGAGGGTTTATGTGCTATTGTAATGGACACGGCAGCCATTAGCATCTGTAGATCAATATCTGGATGAATTAGGTACGCCCGCCACTCTAGTGTCACATTAACGATGTCAAATACGGCAGGACTGATGTCACGGAACAGCTGTGCTGCTTGCATTAACAAAAACAGAACGAAAAACAGTGCGAGGAGTCGTTCAACTCTAACTCAACTGGTTTTTCCTTATGTCACAGATTCGGCATAGGCTGAATATTGCAAACACGTGCACGCGGACACAGTACAACGACCGTGACCTCGACTGGAGAAACGGCGGAGGTCTAAGACTAAGAGTCAGTACCACAAGTCGTGAACTCTCATTCCAGGCTGAGACAAACTTTCACAGTAACTATTCTCACTAGCTGTTGCTGTTCTGGTCACCACACTGCCAAGCTACTGTAGCAGAAACAGAGGTCTTTTAGAGTCAATGCCGCATGACGTGGCCTCTCATTTTGAAACTAGTTCTCGCAAAGTTGGTCCTTTCATGAACAGAAACTGACACTGCCGAACCCGAGTGGCGCAACCTAACAGAAGTCTCGGAGCCAGGACCAATGCCACAAGCCACAGTCCCTTATTCTAAAGTTTTCGCAGTCACTCCACTCCACTGACTAACTGCTGCTGTTCCCATCAAAACGACAGAAGTCTCAGATTCCAATGCCACATGCCGTGGTCTCTCATTCTGAGACAACTTTTCGCGCAGTCACTCCTCTCATGAACTCTGTCACTGTTCCCATCAGAACACTGCCAAGCCCGTACTGTTGGCGGGTTTGGCTGGACCCAGTGAACTGAGAGTTAGGGCAAAAGCATTAGCCAGGCCACCTCTCACCACAGGGAATAGACGGTCCTAAAATCGGGACAGGAAAAGAGAGGGAGAGAGAGCCAAGAGAAGTTTGGAGCCCCACCCCCTGTTTTGACGCGGCCGCTGCTGGCGGCCACAGGGCTATACCGAAGACACTTTGTTCCGCTCTGTGCTGCTATAGGACCTATGTAGCTCTGTCGCCGTGACCCGTGACCCAGTTCAGGGGAAAGGACTGGAGTTGCGCCCCGTGAGAGGTGGTGATCAGCCATCCGTGAAGTGGAAGACTATTGTTCTGGCTCACGCCGTGAACCGACAGGTTCGCCATTGTGGTTGTGAATGGCCACTGCGGGGTGAGGGGTGGGGGTGGGGAAGGGGCCGAGAGGGACAAGAGGGGCATCGTGGGGATGACCTTGGGCTTGGGTGATTACTCATACATTATAATGTGATAATAGTACACGTCTTCGTATGTTTCACACCACAGAGAAAAGCAGCCTGGCAAGAGGAAGAGACCATCAAATACCAACACCCAGGTACAGACACCCCTTGGCAGCCAGTCAGCACAAGCCCAGCTCGGCAAAACTTTTAGTTTTACTCATCACCCAACACTATACAGCTCTAGGAGAAAGAGAGAGATGGAAACAACCTACCTATTTACAAACTAAGACGCACTTACAACACTTGAGCAAAACCTCTACATCTTTATCTTTTCATCTCGCTAGTTGCAATGACACTCTGGTCACCCCGTTGCCCGGTTTTGTGAAGGCCAGGTGACGTAACCCTTTCCCAGCCAGTCACGTTCGTCCTAAGGTCAGAGAAATTGTCAATCTGCCACTGACAGAACCTTCACTCTCTGTACATGCATGACTATGTAACAAGCCATTTTCAGCTGTAGGAAGTGTGGCAACGTTGTCATCTACTTTTATCTGAGTGACAGCATCATCCAATGGAATGATGTTACTAGACTGTGAGCGGTTCATGTAGCATGCCTGAAAGTTGGCACACCCCTGGAACCTTCGCATGACGGCAGAGCCAAACACATGCCAAGGGAAGCAACTACGCCACAGTCAAAAACAAGCTTGGCGGGGTTACGACCCTTCCGACAGCATCGCGGCTGGAGATCTGCTATTGCTGGCTACACGTTGACTATACAGCAGGGGCGCCGGAAGATGTTGGGGGGGGGGGGGGGGGGGCAGAATCTCGGAGGGGGGAACGTTGCCCGAAGAAAGTGAAAAGCGCGGGGGGGGGGGGGGGGGGGGGATCAGAGGAGCGGACAGCCTTCGGTCCGCAAAAACAGAAGTTCTCTGTTGGGTGGGATGAGGGAGAGAGCACTAAGAGGGGTAGGGGGAGAGGTGGGGGAGAGGTAGGGGAAGGGGGGGACAAGACCATGGCTTTGCCCCCCCTCTTGCCATAGTCACCTGATTTTCCAGGGGGGGCAAAAAGACACTCTTGCCCCCCCCTGCTTGGGTACAGGGGGGGCAGCTGCCCCCCTGCCCCCCCGGTTCCGGCGCCCCTGTACAGTATACTAGATACATGTATACATGTACAGAAATCGCGTCACACACACACACACACACACACACACACACACACACATGACTTTCTAGGTAGTAAAAAAACACGGCCAGGCGCAAAATATTTCAAAGAAAATGCCATTCCCTAGAAGGCTCACAAGAACACTTTGACTGTTGCAAATTTTCTTGGCAGCCACTGTGTAAGACGCTGACAATGACAGTAATCTTGAGTTTACAACTGTAAACGTTTTGGCGTAATACCATGTTTGAACTTGCTGTTGCTAAACTACGGAAATATGAAAAAGAAAAGAAAAGAAAAAATCTGAACACTACAGGAATATAAAGGAGAAGAAGAAGAAAATATATTAAGCCAAATCACACATTTCAATGAACACACACACACACACACACACACACACACACACACACACACACACACAGAGCACTATATATATTTGAGCATAAGATACTGCTCACATGAGCAAACAATGTCATGTTAGGGGAGGCGTAATTTCAACAGATCTGTGTAGCCCTAATCTTAGACATTATCTTGGTCAAATAATTTATACTTGAAGCTACAGACTCTACTTGTGTAAGATCTTTCGCAAGTTAGGCAGAAATGTCTCAAGCTGTTTGTTTTAACCCTGGTCTCACTGAATTATCTGACTTATGCTGAAAAAGCCATAAGGGTAGCCCAGAATATTCTGGGCTCAGCACTATAGTATCAGGGTTTAAAAAAAAAAAAAAAAAAAAAAAAACTCAGCCAACATTTCCTGAAAGTGGTAGGATCAAGCTAGGCTGACTTTCAAACCCTAGCAGGACTCTAAAAATGGTCCAGTTGGAATCTTTGTTGTCCCTTACATGTGAAAATCACTTTTCTGTACCCAAGACAAGCTCTCTGTAGCTGGATTTAGCGCTTTGGCAAAGGTAGGTGTGTTCTTACTTTAAAAAATATTATTATCCTCAAAGGAAAATTACAGAACCCCTGCACATCCCTAGCAGATCAGATCAAATATTAAAGAAAAACAAAGAACAAAAACCCATCATGTATGAATTATAACTGAATTATAACAGATTCTGGTCTCAGTTTCTGATCATTTTCTTCAAAGGTCTGGGTGCTCTAACAGGTTACTTAAATGTCTTGAAGACAAGACTACAAAAGTACAATTACAATCATAATAAACCACTACCAACTATAATATCATATATATATTCTAGCATCAAGGTCACCAGGAAGTAAAATGTGTACATCACCATCACTAATATCAGGATTAGAATCTGTATTCAGACGGTTTTGAGGACAAATTTATTTTGCTTAAGTGTTGTTCCCAACAATAGCAGTACACTGATGTTACTGTGATTGTCATAAACATGCAGATGTAATCATAGGCACATGTATGCACATCCTGATCAGAGCTGGCCTCAAAAAAAGTGAAAGCATAATGTAAGCAGTTGAGCTCTATTTAAAATGTGAATCCACGAAAAGTAGGTGTTAAACTTAAAGGTCCATATCATTTTGGAATTCTATCTCATAAGTAACTTAGGCATTTTTGGAGAGACATTTCCTACATGTACAACATGCAAAAACTATAAACATAAAATTCAAGCTGGTCACATTACTATCAGTGCTTGTATACAATCAGCAAACGCCCATGGATACATGTATGAAAATGTGTGAATTGCTGTCAAGTTACCAGATAATTTAAATAACACATCTGCAGGTCCTGTATCACTGTATTAAGTATGAAAAGTACCGTACAGGTAGTTTTATGCTCTCTGTTATGTTCTAATGACATGTACTTGAGCAAAATTCGTAATTTACAATGATCAATACAGTGTATAGTACACAATATCAGGAGAATCAGGTATTTAAAATACCTCTTATTTCTAAGACTCTTGGTGCCAGCACTCTACCTTTTTTTTTTCCTTTTTTTTTTTTAATTTTGATCAGGTGCGCACAGAGTGCACAGAGTGCTCCCGCCGCTTTCAGTCTCAACCCCATCCGCACCCCTATTTTGACAAGACAGCCTATACTTGCCTTAAGTTGAAGAACAAACAGGTTCAAAACCACGAGAGCAATCAGACCTAGCTACACCAGCTTCACGTTAAGAGCTTCAAAATCTTGACCCTCTTTGTCTTACAGATTTGACAGTGGAAATTTACTTAAATGCGCACTATCTATGAGTTTATGCTCACATATCGTGGTATCTAAAAAACAGTCGGCAAGCGCGCCTTTAGCTTTGCTGCCCCGTCACTCTGGAACGCACTAGCCACTACCTACTGGCCTGCGAGACCAGTCGGACCTAGATCGTTTCAACTAATTCAAGTTTGACTTGAAAACGCATCTGTTCCAGATGGCTTTTGACTAGGCCCACTTACCTCCTCCTGATTCACCTGCTGTGTGTGTGCGTGTGTGTGTGTGTGTGTGTGTGTGTGTGTGTGTGCATACATATTTATATTTCATTATTAATATTTGTTGGTATGTGTGCGGGAGTATGCGCATTGAGTCACTTTGTGAGAATTTTGCAGTATAAGTACAATTCATTAAATATTATCATTATCATCATCACATCATTTAGACACCTGCACAGTAACAGCATCTCTACTGCTGGCACTGGGCCAACAGAAGCATACTCACTGACACAGCTCATACTATTACAGGGTCACACACTGAGGGAAGTTGTCACAGTCAACAGTCGCAGAATTTGAATGTTCAACCGCTTGCCCAGCAAACAACATTGTATCACGTCACGAATCGTACTAATCATCACGCAAGAGTATTTTGAGTATACAGGCACACCCAGAAGCGAAACTGTTCCAAACAATAAGGTGGCTTCGTAAACATGGGAATGGCCTGTTTAGGTCAGGATATACAGTACTATACGTGTATAACATGGAGCTTTCTAAGTGTCTCCTGCATTTTATTGAGCTCTGAGTGTAGTTGTAAACCACCTTTTCCTCCACTTGTGTGCGTCTCTTTCCACAGAGGGGTGCTCCACTTGCTGACTTCTCTTAAAGTTAAACAGTAATTTAATTCCTGGGTAACATTTTTTTTTTTTCATTTACTACCTGAGATGCTTGAAACTGACAGGCATGTGACTTCAGCAGAGACATACTCGAGTATGTACTTGAAGTCACTACGTACACACGTATACATGTATACATGTTCTTATAACTGTTCTCCTGGCACCTAATAATGGTCTCACACGAAGTGGAGATATTACAAGCGAGTAATAATTGTCACTTTCAACATGTACATATGCAACAAGAAAGTGTACTTTGCAGTGCTCTGATGGTGTGTATTGATTTCATCTGACAAAATATATACCGCGAAGTAGCAAAGGAGCAGAAACACTTGTCCGCACAAACCAGGGCTTAACTCTATTGTGACTGGGGCTGCCTCCGCCTCAACACCTCACCAATGCCCATGCCTGGGCCTGCCGCCATGTAATTGCAGTAAACTGACTCCATGTAAACAAACCTCTCTAGCAAGCTTGATTGAACACACACACACACACTTGACATCTCCAATGAAAACTGGACGGAGAATTTCAGTTTGATGAGCCGCAGGTGATGCGTGAGTGGACCTTTGATCAAAGTGTCCCGTCATGAATGAGTTAAAATGTTCCATCATCCAAAAGGAGGGAAAGTGTGTAGCATTTAGTTACACATAGTATTTAGCAAAGCCACGAGCGTCTGCAAAGCAAACATGTTACATTGAGGGTGTCCAGATTACTCCACCAGATTGTTTTTATAAAGACTAAAAATTTGTAGAGTCTGGTGTATTTTGACAGGATTTAAATGCTTAAGAGGAGTAACCGTGTAAAAAAAAGTTTAAAATTAGACTAAGTGTCCTGGCATGATCTAAGAGTAAGACGCTTCAAAGGAGGAAACACACTTATTTGGGGAGGAAAACATTTAGCTAAAGGTGGAAATCCACCAAAAGGTGAAAGATTTTAAGCCCTGACAAACTTTTGTGTTCTTTACGTACCAAGAAGCTAAAATTGTAATTGTTGTACACGCACATACAGTCACACATGTTTGTATAGACAAGAGTGTGGTCAACTTCAGACAGGGAGTGAGTGAGAGGGAAAAACAGTGAGAGGGAAAGAGAGAAAGAAGAGACAGAGGAAACATCCATCTGCAGTTCGTATTGGCGGTACATAAACACGTAACAGGAAAATGGGCGTTTTCAATTTGATACAACCTCACTACTGTCAACATAATCACCATTATCAGGCTAACTACTAGTGGCTGGTATGTAATCACATCAGTTTATCCACGTACTCATAGCACAGTACAGAACACACGGAAGCCAACCTATCAGACCACAATCTCTCCAAAAATGTCAGGTGTGTCAAAATCGGAAACTGGAGCACTTTGGCGTTTTCACACTACACACGGCAGCAGAAGCCGTGTCTTCATTTCCCTGTTCCCCGAACACTGAAACCGATAGTAAACGTGCATTTGTACAATTAAGGTCCTTACCTTTCTGGTAGAGACATGCTGAGGGTCTTTCTGGTCCTTGAATGTCACTTTTACATCCAAAATGCAGGTCTATACCACCTCCTTAGAAAGTGTCAGATTTCATTGCAACTTGGGTCACACTTCCAGCCCTTCTAAGGCCACCACTGCTACATCAGTCACCATACAAAGTCAGTGTTCCGTTATATATCGATCCAAGAACTTCGACTAATTATAGAACAACGGAGTTTATCGATGTCGAATGCAGTTATGCTTGAAAAATAGAATTATTGACATCGCAAACTTGGTGTCATTCCAGAAATAATCGCAGGTCTTCTCTCGGCCTAATAACATACGCGCAGCTAGGTATTTTTTTCCGTAAAGGTTCAAGCTAAGGACAGAAAAGGCAAACATACAAACATGTTTATTATTTCGGTCGTCAATCAATTAACTGACACCCGATTTTCTTTGATTATAAGACAACTTTTTTATGGACTACATCTTTTGGGATTATTGCGCAGGGACTATTTTTTCTGGCTCGCACACGATTTCCGTTCCTTTCTGAGGAAAAAAATAAATGCAAAAAAATCATCACAGTCATGAAAATAATTATCACGGTAGTCCTGTAAAATTTTATGCATTTTCTAAGACATATTTTTGTTGATATTAATTTGTCACAAAATTCACCTTTGACCCGGAGTATCACATGACAAGCATCGTCTGTTAGTCATGTAGTAGCAATCAAAGAAACTGTGCACAACGCGTTCAACATGTGTAAATTACCGCCTTTGATCTACCTCCTGCCAAGTATTCGGCGCGAGAGAGTGTTCACTTTCTTCGGCAGGACATACAATCTAAGAGATACCGTGTAAGTGTTCTGAGTCTGATGTTATCATTTTCAATTTCACTTCAACCGAGACAACTGCTATGGTCAGCAGTACCCACCCACACGAATTATCGCCCGCTTTCGCTGCTGTTGTTGTTTGCTATCAGTCTCAGAATTATCGAAGGGAGTTATGTTGTATGTACTCTGCTGTTCATTGAACTTGTTCTCATTAAAGAGAGGGGTACGTGTGGGACGGAACCCGTAAAAAAGTTTCGATTTTGGTTCCTTTTCCTCACAGGACTGATAAGAAAAGACAAGTGCCTTTAGAACTGATCTGATCTGATCATGGGCAGGCAGGGTTTAACTTACTCATTTGTGTTTTTAATTTGTATTGGATGAATCATATTATGAAGTAACATCAGGGGTGATAAAACAGGTCAAGATTACTTGAAGTTGTGGTGATGTCAGGCCTGTCACAGTCATGGACATCATTTACACACACACACACACAATTACTGTGCCTGTGTATATGTTACAGGTAGAATGTGAAAAGGGCTAATGCTGCCTCAGTTTTTAATGCTTACACATCCTTCTGAGCAGCTTTTGTGAGATATATATATATATCATCACACCATCTAGACACCTAGACTGACATAGCTTCTGTAATGCTGGCACTGAGCCAACAAGAGCGTACTCAACGATGTGGTGGCCGCACTGAACGCTCTGGTAGTGTAACCACAGTCATAGAAGTTGAACGTTCGACCGTTCGCGCAAAGTGTAAACGACACTGTATTGCATTAAGAACTTATGTACTTATCATCAAAATAGAGTATTTTGAGGGTACAGGCGTACTCACAACTGAAACTGTTCCAAAGCAGAAGTTGGCTTAGCAAAGATGGAATTGGCCAGTTTACTAAGGGAACGGGTATTTTCACTAACAGGGCTACCACTCTTCCTGCTGTGGCAGGATTTCCTGCATTTTGAACCGGCTGTGAAGAGCTTTCCTGCTTTTTAAAGCGTTTTCCAGCCAAAAAATCGCGAGTCTGTGTCTGCTGCTGGACCGTCAGCCTTGCATTTTTCCGCCGCACCCCCCCTCCCCGCTTTTGACTTCCTTCGGGCAAAGTCCTTCCGTCCACTGGCTCCCTGGAGTCTGGCTTTCCTTCCATTCAGATTTTGAGGGTCAATTTTCAGACTTTTTGTCTCTCAGAAAGTGGCAGCCCTGCACTAAAAAGTTTAGAGATACATGTTAATTGCTCACATTGACTGTTTCATCAAGAGAATAGACATGTATACTATGGGCTAGTTCTGCACTGCTTTCAGTGCCCGTAAGTGAAACTAGAAGATAACAATTTAACTGTAAGTATCACCTGGTGCTAAAACGTTTACTGTTAGAGATATGGCCGTTCCACTGCTTTTGCTAATTTTGTGGTGTTGAAATGCTTTCTCTTTGCAGAGTGGTTTTACATTTAGTGAGTGGCTAGATGAAGATAATAGCAATTTACACAATTACGTTAAAATTATTCTGAATATTTTAGGTGGGAGACCCGGTGGTTTGGGTGTGAAGAGATCACATAGGCAGTTTTGCATAAATCTGTGTTAGTTCAGGACTCTTGTCTCCTTCTTCCATGGCTTGATTTCATTTCCTTGATGCCTGTAGACTAGTGGCAGAATCACACAGAATCAGTTGAGAGAAGGTAATCATACGTCATGGATTCATGCTGTCATACTCGATACTCTCATGGTTATCGAAGTGGTGTGCCATTGTCATCTCATATGCCAATCATCCTGGGCCCCCCACCCCCACCCCACCCCTCTCATATGCCAATCATCCTGGGCCCCCACCCCCACCCCCACCTCCACCCCCCACCCCCTGTCTCTCTCTCTGGGTAATGGTGAGGTCATGTCTGAGACGTGAAAGGAGTTGAAAGTCATGTGTATTTTTGCAAAATGATGATCTAAATATTATAGCTCTAGACTAATTGACTATAAACTGGAGGGCTGCTCTGATTGTGTCTGCAACAAAGAGCATAAACGGCTACCTATTGAAAAGTGCATGCCAATTGCTGCCACATACATATCATACCTGTCTTACACTTGAAACAGGCATATATATATATATATATAAGTTAAATAATGCATTCTTATAAAAGTTCAAGTTGGATGTATCCGGCATGAGTTTTTTTTGTTTTTTTTTTTTACTTCAGCCCTTCAGATGGAATTCTGCCGCCTCTAGGCCAATTTTCATCGGTTATGGGATGGGGCAGATTTCACTGGATGCAGCAGCAAGCTTCAGTGTAAAAAAAAAAACAAAAAAAAACCTGAGTTTTCTGCGGACAGTACATACTTTCACGCATATGGTGGCGTAATGAAATCTGCATTGTAGACACCTTACGTGCACACTGTGCTGCTGCATTCTTTTTGGTGTGTGTAATGGTAGATATCTAAAAAAAAAAAAAAAAAAAACACCTCCTGGAAAGCCTGGTACTGTACATGTACTTGGAAATGGTCAATCCTATTCTCCAGAGAGACTTATCACAATTTTCCTCTTGCCGCAGTTTTTGAAGAAATCAAGAAGTCAGTCATGTTACATTTTCAGATGAAAAAGTTGTTCAGATGCCTTCATTTTCTAGAATTTGGATGTTCATCCAGTTATACTGAATCCTGTATCAACATAGCACAGCCCTGTAGCTCTGACAGATTTTGTGTTAATTTTTTTTTTTAAATCTGAGGTAGGGATGACTTGGTTTCCATATAAAGCCAGACCCCCCCGCCTACCCGCCTACCCATTTGTTGTCGGCTTGGGGAGCACTTAACATCCCTGGTGTTAACGATTAAATTCCATTTCGGGGAGCGAAAAGAAAAAAAATTCATGTCTGATGACTCTTCAGTCCAGCAAAATATTACAGTACTCCATGGCTCGTCACACCCCTTCTTCTCTCCTCCCTTATTGCCCGATCCTCCCCAATCCCGACCTCCACTCAGTGATACCCCGCCATCCCCCGCGTCATCATCATTAGCTTGCTTTACGTCCTATGGCTTTTGGCCCTTAAGGACAAGTTGTTCCAGGCGTGTGACTTTGGCTGCTTGGCTAGGCGAGTGTCTTTGGGGTGTGTGAGGGCTGATTTGCTTAGCTTTGGTCAGCGTCAGGGGATCTTCGCTTGGCTTTCAGATGCCTGGTCTGGGTTTGTTTTTCGGTGCCTCAGTCTGTTCTGTCATCCGTACTTTTGCCTTTTAGATTATCACTGGGGTGTCCCCTCGCTTTTTGGGTTTAGAACCATTTTGTCAGATCTGATCTGACGATCGCGTCGGCCAGGGTTCTCATTGGCCTATCACCTATGACTTGGTGTGGCTTGAGGAAGTCTACCGTCTTCAGTGAGTCATGGTACAGCCAGGTGTAAGCATCAGTCGTTTTCACACCCCAGGTGCACTCCAGCTTTACGCTTTTGTTCGTTGCCGAGTCGCCGGGGTTTCTTCGGCTGTGTGTGCGAGTCCCAGCGGATAGATGCGTTTGTGTCAGGTTATGCGTTTACACATCTCGCGGCTTAATGTTCAAACGTCTCTCTCTCAGTCTCTCTCTCGCGGCACACGTCGCCCTCCCTCCCTCTCCTCTCTCTCTCCTCCCTCCCTCCCCTCTCTCCTCTCTCTCTCTCCCCCTCCCTCCCCCTCCCTCCTCTCTCTCTCCCTTCCTCCCCCCACCCTCCTCTCTCTCACCTGTTGAATTGTGACTTCTACAGATTTGGAACTGGAGCCTGGGAGCCCATAGTCTCCATGACAAGTAATGTCTAGTCACGTCAGTCTGTCCAACACACCCTCGACATGCCTGTCCTTTTATATTTCTAAATGTCGTTTTAATTTCACAAGGCCTTTTGTTGTTCTTGTTGTTGGTATTTGTTTTTGGTTCGGGTTTTTTGTTATTGGGTGGTGGTGGTTGTGATTTTTTATCTTTATTTTGGGATTGTTTTTTGTTGTTGTTGGTTTTTGTTTTTTTGTGGTTTTGTTTGTTTTTATTTATTTGGGGGGAGGGGCTTTTTTATATCGTTTTAAGCTCTCAGCCCCTGCCCCACTCCCCCTTCCCCGTGTCAACTCGCCAAACCACCCGTCCACCCTCCGCTGAGCCTCCTCCGTGGCTTATCTCCGTGTGGGAGGTGCCGCGGGAGGGAGGGTAGGTGTTAGTCAATGGTCAATAGTGAAGCACATATCAGTCAAGGTCCAGATGGCTAGGTCAGTAGTGGCTGCACGCTAATCTTACGCCATGACACGAGTGACGCCTCCTGCGTCTCTTGTGCTTTGTGTTTGGTCAGCCCCAGTTGTCTGTTGCCAGCGGCCTGTGTCGGCGTCTGTGTGTGTGTCTGCATGTGTGGCTTGTTTACAAAGAATGTACAGGGAGGGCAGCCTCGCCACGGGAAGTACATGTACGACTGAGGAACATAAGCATTCACTAAGCGTCCACTGAATAATGCGAGGCAGGTTCGAACATTCGAGGGCATGCCGCGAAGAAAAATTAAGAAGAAACAAATCGGCTAAAATCCCGCGAACTGAACCTAAAAAGAAACTGAAAATTTGACTGATTTTACTAGTTGTGTGTGCGAGCGACTATTGAGGAACAAAGTCAGTTTTCACTCCTTTCGTGATAAGCGTGACCGGCGGACTCTTTGCTGTTAGTAGACTTGCACGGATCAGCTACTGCTAAACGAAGCTAAAAAAAAACAACAACTAAAGATCCCGACCCCTACTCTCATCAGTCCCTGCAGGTAATACCCCCCCCCCCCCCCCCGAAAAAAATTAATAAATAAGTAAATAAAAATAATAAATGAATAATTTCAATCAGCCGTTTTAGACGTTTTAGCTTTTCACACACCGCTTTGCACATGTACGCACTGCCTCGCACTATCTGTGGACGCACTCTCCTGCCGTGTTCCTCGCAGATTCCGCGCTCCGACCTCATGGACTTCCAAACGACGTCAGTGTTCACCCCTCGCGCGGTTTTGCTGCTGTTTAAGAGATTCTGGCAAAATTTGCCGAAGAACGATTTCGACGTTTTCTCATAAAATCGTACACCCTCAACTGAGTCACGCGACACGGCGGAAGTTATCCCTTGTGATGTAGCGCACACAAAGCTGTTCTGTTTTCAGTTCAGTCACGGTGTCAGTGGCCGGCGGGAAACCCGGAATTTATCATGATTAGCAGCGAACTCACACCAGAAGCATCTGCGTATTGCATTTCGTTTCACTTGAATCGTTTCGTTCAAACATTTACCTGAGGTTTGTGCCCAACGGAAAAAAAAAGACTGAAGAAGTACTGAAATACAGGTAGTTATAGTACTACTGTTCAGGCTCGCAAGTGCTTGGAGGCTCAGTGTAGCCGCTTAATAATCAACCAATCCGTTATCACCCACTGAGTAAGACTTGAGTGAAGTGAAGTGAAATCTGAAGATTTTCACGGCATACCCACAGATTCGCGGGGGGGGGGGGGGGGGGGGTGAAACAAAATGCACGGGCGTTTTTCCGGTGCTACCCCGCTCCAAATCATCATCAGACACTGAGCGAGAGGCACTGAAAACCAACACTGAGCTCAGTTGTAGAATTTGAATGTTCGACCCCTCGCGCAAAGTGTGAACAGCGTTATGTCGCATTAAGAGCTCTACTAATCATTAAAGATAAAGTAGTTTCGAGCGTCCAGGCGCGCTCACAAGCAAAACTGTTCCAAAACACAAGTTGGCTTCTTTGAGGCCTAGGAAACATATTAAATAGCCGGCACAGTCAGTTTAAACCACGATTCCACCAGATCAGTCAGTAGCGAAAACTTTGGACCAGAGAAGTATAAAATGAACAAGAAACCTGCCGTTGCAGTCTACTCCGTCTAGAGGTTAATCCGAAGAATCACTGACGTCCTCGCTCTGCACGCAGTCTCCTCAGGTTTGACTGAGAAGATGAGTTGTAGCATAGGTGGGGTTGGTGCAGTTAGTAACTCTTTTTGCCCGTCTTCTGATGGTATGGATGCCCACTTTGTTGTCGAAGTTAATACTGTATATTTAGGACATACAGCTCAAAAGAAGCTTCTGGGACATACCTGAAATAAATCAGTACAGTTACAAATTACGTCAAAACGTTTGAGCGTAATGCATATTTGGTAAATCTTTGGACGAAAGCGTCCCTCCAAGTCATGGTACATATCTGATCAGTCAGTGACGTTTTGTTTTCAAGGATGATTGAGAGAGACTTAGAGAGAGAGAGAGAGAGAGAGTGTGCGTGCGCGCGTGTGCATGCGCGCGCGCGTGTGTGTGTGTGTGTGTGTGTGTGTTACGGGTTCAGTGATCATGTTTAAAAACTGCAAGATTTGTATTTCGTTTGCAACGTTTCCGGTGACTGATCCGACAACTCCCCATGAGGAAATTTCTTAGGATTCAGTTAAACTGGTCGACAGTGCTGTTATTATCTTTCGTCCATGCTGACTTGGCAGATTTCTTGTCCACGCGAGGGGACACCCCAGTGATAATCTAAAAGGCAAAAGTACGGATGACAGAACAGACTGAGGCACCGAAAAACAAACCCAGACCAGGCATCTGAAAGCCAAGCGAAGATCCTCTGACGCTGACCAAAGCTAAGCAAATCAGCCCTCACACACCCCAAAGACACTCGCCTAGCCAAGCAGCCAAAGTCACATGCCAGGAACAACTTGTCCTTAAGGGCCAAAAGCCATAGGACGTAAAGCAAGCTAATGATGATGGGCTCCCGCAAAAAGCCTGCACTTTTTTTTTTTTTTTTTTTTGGGGGGGGGGGTCTGGATTCAAACCCGGGACCTTTAGATCTCGTCCAACGCGGCTTAAACCGTTGAGCTGCCCCCACCCCCACCCCCGGGAGTCTGCTGGTGTTAGAGACTGTCGGGGGGGGGGGGGACTAACTAAACCGTCCAGCTGGACACTATTCAATCCGGACAGACTTACATTACAGTTCGACATGACTGCTTTATCACCGACTATATGAATATTGGCCGGAAAAGATACGCAGACTCGGTTTCTCGTTACACAGCCTTAAAGCATCTTTTTTCTCTTCTTTTCCTCTTTTCACTCGCCGTAACTGAACTGACGTAAATAGGCAGGCACTGCAGTGGTCAGTTCTTTCATAATATGCACCCCTTTCAAAACTGTGACCCCTGACGTCACGGTTCACGTCAGAATCCCCTACACCAGCCCCCTCCGGCTGACCCCCTCCCCGCCCCTTCCAACACACACGTGTACACAAAGACTTTTCCTCCAGATGGCCACGTGCAAGCCTCAAGGCCAGTGATGTAACCTGACGTCACAGTGACAACGCGAAGCCGGTATTCGGCCGAGGCGGCCGTGCGAAAGCCCCGCCTGCTTTGCATACTAAACACATAATTTGCATACGGCCAGTTTCCTGGCTGCAGTTTCTCTTGTCGTGGCGCGGGAGTCTATTCCAAAACCACGCCTGCTACACAACGAGTGACAAGCCCGCACAAAGCCCAATGCCTTGCTAGAAGCACATGGCAACAGCTCATTCGACATTCCACGGTTTGATCAAGGACGAGAGCAGCAGTGCACAACTCGCAGTCAGTCTTAGTCCTTTCAAGTTCAGTTCGTGTCAGTGTATCGGCTGGTCCCCAGCGGCTGCAAAACGCTGTGCACACTTGAACTAAGGGCGGCTGCTACACGTTGCCAGGATTGGTACTTGCAGGGCTGGCAACACTGGCAACCCTAATTAAATCGCTGGCGGCCAGCTGACAAATCCCCCTTGCCGGTGCCGGCGCGGGAATAGAAAGCCGTTCTATTTTTCCTGGCAGCCAGCTAGCCACAGGCAGCCCGTACAGCCAACTGCCCAAACCTTGCAACGCTGCAGGCTGCGTGTGCCGCGGAACACTTGCCCGCCAGCAGGCAGCCGAGTACGGCAACATGCAGACTGGCAGTCGTGTAACCGTGCGCTTAACCAGCTCGGTCTGCAACACCAGTCAGTCCAAGTGAAGATGATTCTTTTACTGTGTGGTCGGGTGATGTCGTGGATCCATAGTGTGAAGATGAAGATGAGCGGAACGTGGACCATCTGTGGCGTCAGAATCACGAAAACTGATCGGTAAGAAGGATGTTGGTCGTCACTGACGGTCCGGCTTTCACGTGTGCGTTCACTGTACTTTACTCAGTTTGTCGATACTGACAACGGTAGTCAGGGAAGCTGGCAGTGACCACTGATGCGGGAACCGTTTCACATTTGGTCTAGTGGTTAAGGCATCCGACTTCGGATCCTGAGCTGCCAGGTTCGAGTCCCCGGTGGGCAGGAATATGGTGGGATTTTTCCTTACCATATCGAGTCAAATCCATGTGGAGACTCGTTTACGGTGCCTGTCTCGCCTTCGTGTACACATGCACGCACATACATCAAGTGTGCACGCTAAAAATCCCACGTTCATCTTTCGAAGAAGAGAAGGCTGTGGCCGGTGTCGTGGTAAACAGAAATACTGTCGCACGCACCAGAGTGAATAGCAGGGTGGAGGTTTGCACATAAAGTAGCGCTTAGCGGCAGCAGGCTTTCACTGCTTCGTCCTCCAGCCCTGCGGCGCCGTGAGCATTTCCCCAGAGATGGATATGTGCGCCGAGGAGAAGTCTACCATACCATACCATACATTTTTGCACAAGTGATTCTAGCGAAAACCTTTAGGTAGCCTAGTGAACGTATAGTGTCGGGTATGCCGGTGGTCATTGTCTCATTGACCGGCTCATTGTTTAACTGTCTGATATTAGTGATATAGCGATAACTTTCTTACAAAGGCGGATAGATTATGCAATCATTTCTGCGCCACTGTGGACATGTATGCATCTATTCAGGACGAAAAGCTCGGACGAGGCAACGATGAAAAAGCCAGCACAAATATTTGGCCCCAGCCGGGATACGAACGCACGACCCGAGCATTAGAAGTCCAACGCTGCTCGAGGTTATGGATTTTAGCCCCTCGTTGTGGCGTGGACGATAAACCCCATCTGACCAACCAATTTTAGCCACGGGTTAAAGTTTAACCTCGAACTAAACTAGCTCTAGGGTTAAATTTTCTTCTTTCTTTCTTTCTTTTGTTTGTTTTAAATCAGGACGCGGGTCTATTCCACCATGGTGCCTGAGCCGTTATAGAGGGATTTTTCCTTCCTTTCTTCGCTTCCTTTTTTAAATTTAATTTTGTTTTGGGGCTTCTTTTGTCCTAGTCTGAGTTAGGCCCGTAGCCGTGGGTTAAATTAACCTCGAGTTTTGCATGCCGGCCCCGGCCTTTGAAGAACTGTGCGTGCGGGCTTAGGGGACTTGAACCAGTCAGCCTTGGCCAAACTTGTAGTTGTACACGTACGATGTACTCGGTTGCCAGTGACGAGGCTGTTGTACAAGTTTGATTGTAGCCTTTGTGACTCAGTCGTCGGTGTTATCAGATCTTAGTTCATTTCTGGAAAAAATGGTCCGTGCATAGTGATGGTAACCAGAAGGGTTGATTCGATTAGTCGTGCTGGTCAGTCGTTCAGTTCAGTTGTATTAACTGGTGTCCATCGCTAGTTGTACCCTTCTTTATTCACTGAGAAAAAGGGAGAAAAAATTAAGCAGTGAGTCAGTTTTCCGCCCTAAGCGCTGGTTAATGTTAATTTAGGGCGGTGGGTTCAAGCGAAATAGCTTTTTTGTGTTGTTGTTCAACATGCGATTCACATGCGGAAAGGGTCGCGCCAGAGACATAGACACTGAATTTCAGGTCTCATTAACCCCGGCCCTCCCCAACTGAGTCACAAATTATAGTGCAGACCCTTGAAGTCACTATATTCTCAGAGAGGCCCCCAAATTACCGTTGACATTATACCAAACAAAAACAAAACAAAAAAAATCTTATGGCATTTCTTATTCAGGAGACTCCCGTCAAACACTTGATTCCAAATCTAAGTCCAAGTGTGGTCAGTCGTTCTTCTCGAGACCAGATAACGGCAGGGAGTACTGAAGCCGCGCAAAGTTCGACTACATGTAACTTACTCGGACAGTCGGAGACTTCTGCATTTTCTGTCACGGTGTGTCTTTGTGCTGGGTAGAGTCACAAACGCACTTATAGCACTGTTTCCTGGTGAAACAGCGCTATAAGTCATTATGCATGCCATCACCTACCCTTTGACCCAGTTTCACCGTTCTGTCTTGCGCAGACATGCTTCAGGTTTGCGCCTTGTTATGGTGCTGTCATTTTACGCCTGCCTTTGTGGACTTATCAGTGAGGGTCCAGATGCGGAAGTAAATAGACCTTTCCGACTGCCTCCAGTCCAGCTGTCCGGGCTGCATCAAACTATATGTGCGATGATTGACATTAGCAGCACCTTTACAGACATACCTGTGTTCAGTGACTTTTAGTCAAGGTCATGCAAGCGTTTTTTGTTTTTTTTTCTTTTGGGGGGGGGGGGGAACTTTAACATTGGCATTTTCTCCAAAACAACAAACAGTAGAGGCACCAAACGAGGCATGATGATAGACAGCAATGAGACCTACCTTTCTGAGTGACCTTGACTGAAGGTCAAGGTCATTAAAGCTGTCTGTTGTGAATCTTAACATTACTGTTTTCGGAGGAACTACAAATACTAGAGGCATCAAACTTGGCATGATGATAGATATTGATGAGATCTCATTTGAATGACCTTGACCAAAGGTCAAGGCCATACAAACCGTTTCGGGGAAAATTGTAATATTATTGCCATGAACTGCGCCAGAGACACTTTACTTGGCATGATAATGGATAGTGATAAGAGCTAAAGTTACAAACATACTCTTGTGAATGACCTTGACCTGTGTCACAAGGGAGCCATGGAGGCTTTTGCCTCTCTAGTTTAAAATGAATGTACTCTTATTTTTAGCCATTCCAATTTTTTTTTTAGTGTATACGTGTGTGTTGTGATACTCTTAACCTTATTAATGTGACGCTACGCCACGAAATGAGTCGGAAGTTACATGCAGCTGAATAGTGCAACACCCGATTTTCCGACCGAGGTGGCTATTTTGTTTCATGGGGTACGTCATTTCAACAGATCATAACTTCAAAAATAATTATCCGATTTTAATCTGGTTTTCACCATTGGATTCAGCATTAAAAAACCTGTAAGATCATATCAAAACCTCAAAAACTTCAAAAAGTGACTTCAGACTCAAATCGTGGGGGGGCGTCACATTTTATTTTATACTGTGCAGTGCGGGCACCAGAAGGAAATTTTCCGGTTGTTATAAACTGGACAATAAAGATGTTTTAAATTTGAATTACCCGGCCTGTGCGCTATCGAGGATGCAAAGTCAGAGTGATCATCCCCTGCTGCGTGTGGAGAGGTCTAGTCACCGTTTCAAGCAATGTTAGGCTCTTGTCACACGGGAGACTTTCTACTACATGTAGTCCGAACCGTCCGCCAACATAGGGCACGCTTCAAACACGTGCCCCCCCAAAATTAGAACAGAGACGTACATGTATGTATGTTCGGTAGCCGTATGTCACACGAGGAACACGGGAAAACGCCTTATTCGGGTCGGCGTGTTCGATGTTTGTCGGACTAAAAGGAAAACGTCCCATGTGTGACGTGAGCCTTACTATGTAACGGAATGAAGTGCTTGCGGTTTGTGAGTGTTGGGAGGAGGGGGGGCATTATCAAACGCACGTTTGTGTTAGTACATGTATACATGTATGTAGATCTATCTATAAACACGGAGACCCTGTGGTGTATCACGTGTATGCGCATGAGTCTTCCTGTGTTGTGCAGCATGTGTGCATGCATGTATTGTAAAACACAAAGAACCGCCGCAGTGCAGCCTCAAAATGACATGGTGACAATGGCTTCCAGTAATTGCATTCTGAATTATGATGCTTTTTTTTTGGGGGGGGGGGGACACTGAATTTGCAAGCTTGTGTGATGATGTAAAATGAGTTTCTGTGATACTCAACTCCACTGTACACTGTACAGCATGCGCGCTCAGTGTGTGTCACAGAAACTGAGGAAACTTTGTTCACTGTGAAGTCCAGTCCCTTGATCAGTAAAGTCTGTGGCCCTGGCGCAGGGAAAAAGTTAAAATTTCTGTAATTGGATAGGGTTTTCCATAATTAGCATTCACACAGAAAATGATAATGTAATGCGATCTTTTTTTCTCTCCATTTTTTTCTCCTCAGGTTTTTTTTTGGTTTGTTTTGTTTGTTTTGACAACACCAGATATTGCGGGGTGGGTGTTTGGGAGTTTACCAACACGCAAGGGTGATCTGAAAGACGGGGCAAAAAGGAAAAGGCCAGCACAAATATTTGGCCCGAGCCGAGAATCAAACACGCGGCCCGAGCATTGAGAGTCCAATGCTCTACCATTCGGCTGTCTCAGCTCCCCCAGATACTGCATTATTTATTTGTAGTAAAAATGATAATTATGTAGACTACATGTATATCATGCACAGCTGTGGCTGTTGAATAACACTAACAGTTTTGTTTAGATCTACAGTGCTGCAGCTGTGCCAGCGTACCCATTATTGATCGTAGCGGCTGAAAAGAACTCTGCTATGGCTTGCCATTTTGTCTTCAACAATATGGGGTTTCTGAGTGTTTAATCAATAGTGCTGGGTATAGCAAGCATAAACACTTTTTTTTTTTTAATTCACACATATGGCACAACAATTCTAAGAAGTGTCCTACACATATGTTTTCAGTTTTGAATCATCACTTGTCAGTCAGCCTATAATAATACAATAATAATAATTATAATAATAATGATGAGTGTGGTGTGGGCGCTTAACCCAGTTTCTTGAATTGGCTCAAAGCGCAGCGAACTGACCCCAACATGCACACTCACGTGAATCACACGCATTCTCTCACACACTGGACATGAACACATTACGATCACATTGTGTGAAGGGTCAGCTCAGCTATTTAAGTTTTTGAATTTAGAATTGCATTTATTTTCAAATTTTATGGGCTGAATATTTCCAAAGCAGAGGGGGAGGAAGCCGGAGTACCCAGAGAGAACCCCAGTCGATCGACCCGAATGAACGGTGCCACATAGGGGAAGGAAAAATTCTTTGCCCCCAAGTGGAACTCGAACCTGACCTCTCGCTTTGGTGACAAAATCTCTTAACCACTAGACCACCGGCCGCCCCGTACAGTGAATTAAAATTTATGACTAGTTTTGTGGCTACGTTGCAGTTGATGAATAACACTATTAACAGTATCATTCACACACACCACTGCAGTTTGCATTTTCTTGTTACTCTGTAATTGTATTACATTGTATTTCATTTCTGTTCTGCAGGTACAAGATCTTCATTCTACTGTTCACGTTTCTCTGCTACGCAAGCTACCACCTTTCGCGAAAACCATTCAGTGTGGTGAAGGTGAGACTGTAACTGATTTTAACATTTTTGATGGGATCTTAATGCACATTAGAATTTCCGGAAGGGATGGGGGGTTGAGTGGGGGTGCAAACTTAACAATAACATCCATGAAAGGGTCTGGTTGGTCTTTGGGAGTTTCAGTGTCCGATTCCACCACATAATATTATGGGTAATATCAAAGACAGGGCAATAAGACAAAGGCCAGATGTATTTGGCCCCAGACAGGGTTTGATTCTCACTTAGACATGGAGCAGGTGGCTGTTGATGTGATTGTCAGGCTGGGAGATTTTCGGTCGTTTGGCAGTGTTTTCAGCCAAATTTCCTGTTCTTTCAGCCCCCCCCCCCCCCCCCCAAAAAAAAAAAAAAGTTGCAGTCGAAGAAAAGGAAGGGGGAAAGAAAGACTGCACACAATCATGTATGGAGATATGTAATGCCACATGACACAGTCTAACTTCATTTTTGAAGACTTGCATGTCAGCACCAAGGCAGTATTTCACTTTTGGGTGCCAGGAGAGGCTACTAAATTAGTGGTGCCTTTAAAAATGCCAATAATTATTTGTTTTTTTAAGTGGGCCATTGCCCCCTGTGTTCCCCAGCAGCGCGCTACCTTTGCACCCAGCCTAGGTTTCAGTCCTCCCCCCCCCCCCCCCCCCCTCAGGAATTCCCCAGCCTGTTGATTGTCACTTAGACAGGCGGCTGCCGATGTGATTGTGTAACTAGATTTGGAGAGCTTTGTGATGGAATGACGGGGCCACGTTTTTGAAAACCACCAGTGATGTGGCATTAACTGATTTTAAGAACCCTGCTAATGTGCTGTTAGGAGAAATCACAAAGAGAGTATTCTGACTGTACAGATGTCCTGTATACAAGCATAACTGTAACAAAACATTGTATCGGTGTTAATCTGGGCAGCTTAAAGTTTCATTTTTTTTTTTACACCTTTTCTTCTCACACAGAATGTCCTGCACAGGAACTGTAGTAAGATGCATGTGGACGCAGGGATAACCGTCCCCGTCAATGACAGTACTTGGTGTGACTGGGCACCATTTGGTGAGGAATATTTTCATTTCATGAATTTTCATTCCTTGATTTTCCACGAAGTAAGATACATAAATTGCTGTGCAGTCATAACACAACAAAACAGTGATAAAGAGCACATTGTGGAGTTATGGATTCTACCACATGATCAACACACACACGGACACACAAGCACATGATACAGTATCATAGTAATTTATCATAGAATACATGTAGAACAGAATTGAATTGTGCTTACTATGTGTATACATCACCACTGAGTCTTGATTTCATTGCTGTCACCACAGGCTTTATGTGTATTCATTTATTAAATAAAAAATATCGATACATATGTCGTCATGATTGTTATTTTGCAGTCTGATAGCGATACGATTGAGGATTTGCCTTCCTCCATTTCAGATGAGGGTGATTATGCGACTATGTTTGGCAATCTGGATGTGGCTTTCCTGTCTGCATATGCTGTTGGCATGTTTTTCAGGTGAGACCACTCCCCATCACTTTTTTGTGTTGTTTGTTGTTGTTGGAGATGTTTTACTTTTAACTTTACATTTTTCTACATACCGAAGATCTACACTAAGTCCTTTGGACAAAGATCATTTCAGTACCAAACCCCTGTAATTTGGAATTCTCTTTCCCAGTGCTTTCGTAATGCATCTGATTTGCTTGATTTCAAAGCCAAACTGAAAACCGCCTTGTTCAGACTGTCCTACAGCTAGTTTCACCACAGATCGTGACCCATTGTAAGCCCTGTTGCTGGTGGAGTGGCAGGTTTTGTCAGGGTTCGCATTAACTGGCAATTACAAGTAAATTTCTGGTTATAAAGAGGAAATACTGGAAATTTTTTAGCTGTCAGTCCCAAGGACTGGTTTTATTTTGCTGGGACTGGTTACAGATTTACCGGAGTAAAAATAAAAATGAACAGGCTGATCGTAAAAAGAAAAAAGAAAAAAAATGTTGATTGTTCATACAAATTTTGTGGCCCAGGCTTGACTAGCACCGTAGCGGCACTTGCCTTATCTCTCTGAATGTTGTGCTTGCAAAAAGTTACATCATTATTTGCAGTGCTACCGGAATTTTTTTTCACAGGGACTGGTTTTGCTCAGAGTCGCTGAAAAACGGTCGGGGTAGGAGGCGAGGGGACAGGTTTTGAAAAATCCTAGCGCGAACCCTGTTCTGTGTGTGCGTGTGTCTGTCATGTGTCAGTACATGTTGCATGCTTTTGTCTCGCTTTAGTTTAGACTGTATTTCTGAAGCGCCTTGAGCTCACCTTGTGGGGATGCTGCGCTATATAGAATGATATATATGTTGTCATCATAAGGATCATTACTATTATACCATCTGTGTCTGAGTGGCTTGAACATTGAAATCTTTCACAGTGGCATGTTGGCAGAGAGGATAAATTTGCGGGTGTACCTTGGCGTCGGCATGATACTAGTCGGGGTGGCAACGTGTATGTTTGGCGGTGGCTATTTTTTCAATATGCACAGGTACGAGTTCTACGTCACTGCCCAGGTGAGCATAACTACTACAATACTAATAAGGAAAATTTATGTAATTAATTATGATTGGAGTACCATCTGTTTAAATTTTAACTCAATGCTGACTTTATTCCAGTAGTGTATGGTTGCTCCCCTTTGACTGGTAAAAATCTGTTTTGCTACCGCTGTATTCAATGCCTCAAATAATGATGTTAGGACTAGGAATAAAAATAGAAAGTTTGTAGTCCCATAAATCAGACCTGCACCCACACATTGTGAACGTGATTTTCAGACATATTTGTACTGTATTCTTCTCGGTATGCAAGTGATAATGCAATAACTCTTCAATAAGCATGGCCTGTCCTGTGTGCCAAGCACCCATAGAGCACGAGTTGCACTTTATTCTTTGTTGCCCTAGTCTTGCTGACTTACGACTACACTATATATTTCCAAAAAAAAATACTATAACCATCCTAATGCATTTAGATTATCTGTACGTCTGTCATCTTAAAAAATATACAAAGGTGGTAAGAAGCGTAGCATATATATATATATATATATACTACCAACAACAAGTCAGGGACCACTTGAACAAAGCTGCGGCATGCACAACCAACACATGGCACAGAGATCAACTTCTGCCACAATTTAATCGATTCATTCTGGAAACACGTGACCATAATTTCATAAGCAAGGAGGCACTCAAAACAACGTTCTGTTACGTCAAAGACAGTGGCCTCCATTTGCAAAAGTCACAACGTCAACAAAGAAAATGGAACCCAGTCAGTATCGCGTATGGCCGCCATTTGCTGCCAAACATTCTGTACAGTGCTGTCGCATAGAATGAACGAGGGTTCGGAGACTGGCCTGCGGGATGGGTGTCCACTCCTGATCCAAGAAATGATCAGTTCAATGACATTTACAGGAGGGGGGTGGTTGTCAGCCACACGTCGACCAAGGGTGTCCCAAAGGCGCTCAATGGGAGCTAGGTCAGGAGAGCTAGCTGGAAAATTCATCCTGTTGATCCCCTGTGCCTGCATGAAGTCACGGACCACACGGGCACGGTGCGCAGAGGCGTTGTCTTCCTTAAGAATGGCGCTGGGACCAATGGCCTGCAGGGTTGGCTGGATGATAGGATGGACAATTTCGTCCCTGTGCCGCTGGCCATTCAGTGGGCCTCCGACGTGGGTGTTTAGGGGTTTAACGTCCTGTTCCACCACGTACGGTGCGTCCTGCCGTTAAGATGGAAGCCGACCCAAACCATTACGGGACCACCTCCATAGCGGTCCACCTCTCGAACAGCGCTATCGATGAGACGTTCACCTTGCCTGCGCCAGACACGCCTCCTGCCATCGTTGAACTGCAGACAGAAGCGTGACTCGTCGATTAAGAACACTCGAGACCACTGCTGCCGATTCCAGCGCTGGTGCCGATGATGCCACTCCGTACGAGCTCGGCGATGGGCTGCCGTGAGGGGGGGACTCTGACAGCTGCTCGTCTTCCGTTGAGCTGGAACTAAGCAACCGATGTCGCATTGTTTAAACACTCACACTGACATTAGCGGCTGTCCTCAGCTGACGTCTCAGGGTACTTGCAGTGACCGTGCGGTTGCTCTGAGCAGAGAGCAAGATGAACCTGTCATCCCTCCTACAGGTGCTACGTGGGCGTCCGGAACGAGAGCGATGTTCTGAGCTGCCTGTTGCTTGCAGACGTTGCTGCAGTCGATGGATGACAGAATGACTAACTCTTAGGCGTCTCCCAATTTCTCGCAGGCCAACACCGTCATTCAGCCAGGTTATGGCCCTTCCAAGGTTAATAGCGCTGAGAATTGCTCTTTGGGCCATGGTTGTTTGAACACTGACCACTGTGCTTTCTCCGAATGGAATTGAGCAAACTTCACGTGACCATTGTTAACACAACACACGGTGTGCACGTGCATTAACAATTTTATCGCAGCTTCACTGGCCCGTGAGCAAAACTCACGAGAAGTCAAGCGTGAAAATCGAGATTTCCAACACTTTTTGGAGTTACCCCGCTTGACAGTTTGAGTCACAATGAGACTGAAAGTGGTGCAGTTGGGTAGAGCAATGTTTGAGGCAACATCCTAGTCCATTTTGGTTAAATTCGTAAATGGTGATGGAGATCTTAGTTACTATTGTCCAAGGTAACCTGAAATCAAGGGTGGTCCTTAACATGTTGTTGGTAGTATACATTGGAAGGCTGCTCGAGCAAAAGCCAGGTGGTGCCCTTCCTTCTCTGGTATAGGGTAGTTTTGTTACTGATACATGTACATCCCAAGCATGTGAGATTTTTTTTTTTAAAGGTGTGCACATGAGCAGTTGGTTTTGTGCTACTATGACTTACTATGACTATGAGAAAACTTAGAGGGCCTATTTACCGCACCTATGTTTGAACTTATTTTTTTGAGTGGCGAAAACTAAAAGTTTGTGTTTTCGAGATGTTTATTTCTTTTCATGGCATGTGTTTGACTGACGAGCTGTGTGCATCCAACAGGTTTTTGGTGGCCTCTTCCAATCTACTGGCTGGCCAGGAGTTGTTGCCGTTATGGGCAATTGGTTTGGCAAAAATCAGTGAGTATTTGTAGTACATTTTTCATGTTTGAGGCTTATGATCTTCCTTTTCCTGGGGGATTTGTGCCTTTGGCTATAAACTTTCCATTCCAGCATGTGAAAGTTATGCCATATTTTGCATTGGTATTGCTCTTGCATTATAATACATCTAACTGCCAAAATTACTCAAATGAGTAGTTTTTAAAAACTTACATGTATGTATGTATTCATGAGTTCTGTCAGAGAATATATTGACTTTACAAAACGAAGAAAGTCATGCTGGCTCTGCACATCCCCGAAAGAGTTTTGAAATGGAAGAATCCACGTAGAATAACTAGAAAAGAAACTCCTTGAGAGCTGTGATCAACTATTATTCTGAACAAAGCATGGAGCCCAAATTTTCGGGCCCTCAGCGGGCCCTTCATCAGGGGAATACGAAATACAAAAGACAAAATAAATGACGTCAGGGTTATGACGCAATCCTTACGTCAATAATAATGTTCTTGCTCTTTCACGTGCTCTCTCTCTCTCTCTCTCTCTCTCTCTCCAACCCTGAAAAATATAGATATAAAGCGGGCATAAATGGGTCACTGCATGCACAATGATTTCTTACTTACCTCAATCTTTCTTTCAGCCGCGGTCTTATCATGGGCCTCTGGAACTCGCATACATCTGTCGGAAACATCCTCGGCTCTGTGATCCCGGGCGTGTTTGCTGAGCATCAATGGGGATGGTCGTTCATGGTCCCAGGGATGATCATCGGAGGGCTTGGCTTCATCACTTTCATCGTTCTTGTTCCCCGTGAGTCAGGCCAAAGAAGTAGTGTTTGATTAAATGTTACTTTCTCATTGTGACTGCATGAGAAAGGCTGGTTGTGAGGACATGTTTAGCTTTTCAGTTGCTAAAATCGTTAATAAAAGCAGAATGATTGCATTTCATTTTGAACACCCTTGTGTGGTGTTGTTGTTGTTTAATTTGTGTGTACAGTAAGATTTGTACAAGTAGTTTCGTTTTTATTGTGATTCAGGACCATCGGATGTTGGTTGTGAGTCTCCTGACCATCATGGGAGGGTTGGTATTTGTTCTAATACAGAGTCTTTTTCATGAAAGTAAACCCTGAAGATGTACTTGTTTCAATTTTTTACCTCTAGACTGCTTTGATGTACATGTAATGAAAGAAAGAAAAGCTTTGGTTAGTTTTCCAGTGTAGAATTCTCTAAAATGTCAGCCTTGTGGGATTTTTGCTTTTTAAATTTTTCTTTTCTTTTTAAATAGACGTGCATGCAAGACGTGTATCAGGCTGGGGAATTTTCAGCCAGTTGGCAAGTTTGGCTCATGCAGCAGACTGCCAAAACTATAGAGCTATGAAACAGTGCAGTAGAACCCATTTGATTTGGCACTGAGCCTTTATTCTAACTCTAAGCCTGCTTTGGCTGTTAACTTTGAATGCAAATTTATGTAATGTTAAATGGATTTTCCTTCTTTTTTTCAGACTGGGTCAGCTCGAGGTAGCTATGAGGAAATTGGCCCTGCAGACAGTTCCGCTTCAGATGGAATTTCTGAGAGCAGAGTAAGTAGAATTTCCGATCGGTCTAGGACAATTTTTCAATGACATTCCGATTTTGAGTGGAGAATTTCTAACAAGTTGTTTGTGACTGTGATTACATCAGTCAGTGTTTCTTGCCAACATCTTTGGTACTTACTTAATTTTCTTTAGGATACATTTGTGGTCATTTGCTTCAGTATAAGAATTGGTTGAAGTAAGATCAAGAACAATTATTGTCCGCTGTCCATGTAAACTCATGTAAAATTAACACAATGAGGTGCCCCCGAATACGGAAAATACACGACACGGGTTTGTTGATTTCGACCGTAAAACTGAGTGCGAGAAACTACAGTGCGTACTAAGTGTAGTCACCTGTTCAGAAAGCTTGAGACTGGGTAAAGGCATAAAGACCGTTTTATGTGAGCAATTTATGAACAGTGTCAATGAAAAAGACAAAAAAAGTTTGAATTTGAATGATATCTTATTCCTACACTTCCTCACAAGCAAAAGCAAGCAAAACAAAAATCATTGGGTAGAATAAGCAGATTTAATCATTTATGGGGAAAAAAAGGTTCTATTTTGTGAAATTTATACAGATTATCTACCACTGTAGCCTGCCAAACTAGTAAAGCAGGCGTTCAAAGGGACATCACATTTACGTCTCACTCATTTAAACACACGCATGCGCACGCGCGCGCACACACACACACACACACACATAGTGTATTCACACACACACAGGCACACATGCACGCACGCACACACGGCTTGATTTTTTTCCCTTCTTTCTTTCAATGATATCAAAAATTATTGGCAGGTAATCACCTTTGACCATGGAGAGGCAAGTTTAAACTAATGTGTAGTTTTGTTTTGCCACATTGTCCATTTTGATGTATTTTAAGATACCGATTGTTCAGGAGAAAAAATTAATAGGAAGAAAATTACACCCACGAAAAATGGATTGGTAACGCCAAGAGGCCTGTTTTATATAATTCAAATAAATTACTTAATTTTATTCTTGAAACTTTGGTCTTGACCAGTCACCTCTTTCCTTTCAAAACTGCCAGTGTCCCAAAATAACATCTTATGCAAATGTCCTTAAATTTAAATTTCCGTGGTTTAATGATTCTTTAAGATGCTATTTTTTTCTTTTTGTGGTATTTGGTATTGCTGGCATGTTGTGGGGAGTCATGAAAACAACAACAACAACAAAAACCCCAAAGAGAGTAGAAATATATATTCTTTGTAACTGGTGGAGGATGCTGAATCAAGGAATTTGTTGCTGCTTATTCTTAAGCTCTGGGTTGTCAGAGCTGAATGTTTATTTTTTTTCCGGTTTGTTGGTGACATGATAGATGTACATACTGTAACTTGCATTTATTTATATAAATATCTACATGTACCACATTTGTACTGCACCAAATTATGAACTGGCTTTCAGGAAGAAAAATATGGGGCAGGTGGCAAGTTAAAATCATTATAATGACGCACACTTATGCTCTGTTTCTTTTTGTTTGCACCGAACAGATCATTTTGCTAAATCTGTCAAATTTATCATTTGATGATTCTCTCTTGTTCCTTTCACATCTTTATGGGGTAAACCATAGACACCAAACCTTAAAGGGGAAAATGTTAGCCATCACATTTACCATTTTTTGTTCCAGATGTACATACATGTATTGAATTTTTTTTTTTTTTAATTATGACAAGTCACTTTTATGTACACATGTATAATTTATTGGCCTACCCATTTGGGTTGTCTGTAATTGCAATTATTTGTAAGAATTAACACTAGGAACAGTAGAGTAAGATCAGTAAGTTTATAGTGTGCTATTGTATAGTTTTTCTGTTGTATAAAAAAAAATACTATTGCCAAAGCTACACCCTTGTCCTCTCAGAATTATTGACTGAATTGGCCATTACATGTTTAACAGATCACTTTGATAGCTCACAATGTTTCGGTGTTAAAGGTTCTGCATGTGTTTAACGTTAACTAGCAGATTTGCAACAAAAGTCTGGTGAAAACTTGAGAAGGCCGCCAGTAATTTATGTTTAACGTATCTAGTAAAGTACAAGTATTTGTGTGCGGAAGGAAATATTATTGAATGATACATGTACATGATTTTATTTTGTCTACCGAGTCACATGATTTTTTTTTTACCTGTTGTGATTACAGCCCCTTCTCCGATCAAAAGAGGAGCCGATGACTGATGAAGCCATTTCTATATGGAGAGCTGCACGATTGCCAGTAAGTAAACTAAGTTTACTGTAAATTACCTATTGTAATTCTTATTGGTGGGCCAGTATTCTATCTTACTAGCACTTACAAATCTGTGCGCTGGAATGAATGCATTACGGGATAAGCAGGGCATCATATTCATGGGAACAAATGTCCTGGCTGACCCATTAAGATATAGACTATAGGACATGGCCCGCTTTGGTGCAGAAATGATAGGACATGTATATAATTATATATGTCTGCCTTTGGAAAAAGAGTTTTCGAACAGCCAAAAAAAAAAAGAAAAAAAAAAGGTTTGGTCCATGACTGATGTCTCACACTGAAATATATAAAGCCCTGGGTAAGCGATTTAATTGTCGTGTTCAGGTGAAACATGATATTTTGTTTCTCTGCAGTACATGATAAGTTATATCAAAAAATACATTATCAGGATGCACACGAAAGTTCTGTTTTTCTTTGTGTGACCGAAGTGTGTCCGTGAGACAAATCACTGTGCTAAATTAGTAAATTTATTATTTCATCGTCTATGATCCCCTCATATGTACATGTCTTTTACAGTATAGTTGAACTGTTACTCATCATCATAACCTTACTTTTTATTATGCTGCATGAATCGTTTTTAATTATTTATTATTGTACTGTTCTCTGCATGATAGGAGCACTGTTACGTGATTCCATGAATGTTTTGGAATGTAGGCCCGTGCCACAAAGAGGGAAATACTGACAATTGACATAATCATTTAACGAATTGCATTGTTTTCAGGGAGTGCTTGAGTTTTCACTGTGCCTCTTCTTCGCCAAACTGGTCAGCTACACCTTTCTCTTCTGGCTGCCCAAGTACATCGGAGCCACCAGTAAGTTAATGATTATGAGAAATGAAACTTGTGCTCCCTCTCTGTGCCTCCCATAGGGTTTTGTATCCGTGGGAACTGCTGTTGGACATTTAATTTTTTTTTTTTTTTTTGTTTGCCTGACCAATGTCTGCATATGTATGAAGCCCTATTGTTACTCTTAGTGGTGGTTGTCAAAAGCAATTTTATACTTCTGTGTGTGTGCTTTGTAGTACGTGTTTCTTCGTATGGGTGTTGTTGTAAATCTAAGAATGCTGCACCTGATGTTTCACTGGATGCATTAACGCATACTAAGACTGCATTCTGTGTGTGATTTGCAGCTAACTATGGTGCTGAGGAGTCTGCTGACCTTTCAAGCTTGTTTGATGTCGGAGGAATTATAGGTATGTGTGCATTATCAAATTGAAGCAGCAAGTTTGCAGATCAACTTGAAGGGTAAGAATTTGGTAGTATTGACCGGCCCCCGTAGTGTAGTGGTTAGCACTTCGGATCATGGACCGGGAGACCCGGGTTCGAATCCCAGCCGAGGCAAGCGGGATTTTTCCTACCTAGGTCGGCTCCTACCCAGAGCGGGTGTGCTATGGGCCCAATGGGGAGGCTGTTGCCACACAGCCGAACTTCACCCACTGCACGGGTGCAACTTTGGGGGTGCTTCCCTTGGTATGACACGTCTTATGATGTGGATGATTACACGGCCGGCACCGCAGGTGCTGTAGTTCCCGGGGCTGGTTAATGCCGGGACATTTATGACAGGAAGCGTGGCATGCGGCCCTGTCCCGCAATCCCAAACCACATGGACCTCCATAGCATCATCTTACTATCATCCTTATCTCCATCATCATGCATAATAAAAAATTGTCCCAGCTTTCGAGTCCTCCGTGGGTTCCACCCATGACCAGGGAGGAACACCACTGGAGCTGGCAAAGAGCTGGGGCAGCAAAAAAAAAAAAAAGATTTTGGTAGTATTTTTCCTTTTCCAGATCGAGTCAAATTTATGTGCAGACTTGTTTGCTGTGTCTTGCCTTCATGTGCATGCACGTCAAGGAACCCATTTCATACGGGGAGCTGGGGTGGCCGAATTGTAGAGCGTTGGATTTCTAATGCTCGGGTCGTGAGTTCGTATCCTGGCTGGAGCCAAATATTTGTACTGGCTTTTTCATCGTTGCCCCGTCTTTGATATCACCGGGATGTGGTGGAAAAGGACGTTAAACCCCCAATCACCCGTGCACCCACCCTCCCATTTCATGCGGGAGGGCCCACAAGATGCACAACAGTCACACACCATGCATGCAGGAAAACAAGAAAAGGAACGGCCCCGTCCTACAATGTTGTTTCTCCAAATTTCATGTTATTTTGTCTGTTTTGTTGTTATTGTTGCCGGTTCTCCCCTCTCCGAGTCCTTCCAATGATACTAGATCCACTACGACCTCGACCGATTAGCCAAGTGACCGGATGGGGGGGGGGGGGGGGGGGATGACGTCAATTCCGTGAACTAAACATTTGTGACCCGTTCTCACAAAATTATCAAGTTAGAGATATGTATATCACTGCAGTCTACTAGTTATGCAGTTTAATTCAATATAAGAATGAAAGCTGTACTACTAAAATAATTGACAGAGATATCAGCAGTTGCAGTTGGTATATGTACTCACAAGGCGGCCATCCTGACTCCCGGCTCTCTTTTCGCCTGTAGCGGCGTTCGGCCTAGGGCGACTTATGGTCCCTTTCGCGAGAAGGGGTCACACTTGACGTCAGCCAATAGAGAAACAACTTAGAAAGAGTGCCCCTACCCACCCCCGCCCCCCTCCCCCCCTCCACACCAGGAGTAGCCTTTCACTTAACTTGGTAATGCGACTGTAGTATAAGATTTATATAAAATACAAAGTACAGATTCATATACTTATAAATGATGTAGGATTTTCATTGTTTCTATGATAATTACAGGTGGGGTCATGGCTGGAGTGATCTCGGACAAGACTGGCTGTCACGGCATAGTGTGCGTCGTCATGCTTATCGTTGCCTGCCCTATGGTATGTAACTGTTACTCACATTACTTGATAGTTTTTTTAGTACATGTACATTTGGGATTGCAGTCTCCAAGCTTTTGGACGTTCCTCGTGGTAAATGAATGGCTGCTTGCCTCTCTCTGGAACACCTGTGTGAGTTGATTGAGACAAATCACACTCCAGTCCAGTGTCCACTTACATAGCACAGCAGTGCGCCATGATCCAAATCATGCTCGTTGCACTCAGAGAAACGGCAGAAAACAACAAAAACAAAAATTGAGACAGAGAATGCTTGCGTTTGGCACTGACAGACAGTCTCTGTTGAAGATTCGGGGTTTTTTTTAGGCTCTTCTGACACCCAGGATGCATCTTGCACTTGAAGCTTTCTGAGGCTCAGGCAAAGAGTTCCACAGAGTGGCGGCAGCACAATGGAAATGTTTCTTGTTGGTGTCGTCACCGTAGCTGGCATTGTCCTTGAGAAGGGCTGTATACTGTGCATGTACTACAGTGCAGCTTTGAGAGTTTGTCATTATGTGTAATGTTCTACTTGTATGAGACCTTTCAAACACATGCGTCTTGATCATTATTTTGTTGTTGTTGCAGCTCATCGTCTACCACACTTATGCTACAGTATCGTATGGCATTAACATCCGTAAGTATCATTTAAGATTAAGCATCTGATTTCTCAGAACTAAACACTTTAATGTACCAGTTTCAGCCTCACTGCAAGAAAAACAGAATTTGCACTCCTTTGTTTCAAGGACGAAGATAGCATTGCTTTTAGAATTCCTTGAGATTTTTTAAACATTTTGAGCAACAAAATCATGTTTACTGTTGCAAAACAGAAGGGGGGGGGGGGGACTGGGGAGGAGGGGGGTTGGAGAAGGGATACTCAATAGGTAGTGCGTCAGCTCAGGTCAAGCTGTTGATACTCATTTTTCTTAGCTTCCAGGCTGCACATTAATCAATAATAATAAGAAGAAGAAGAAGAAATTGCTTTTAGCACAGTATCCCAGCAGACGCTGGCTCAGAGCGCTCTACAATTACACACAGAGAAAGATACACACACACACACACACACATCACTTCAAGGGGGGGGGGGGGGGAGTATTTACAGATGGATAGAGTTGCGCAAACAACAAAGACCATTTCGCAGCTAATTAACTAAGAGGGAGAGAAGGCTGACGGGAAGAAGTGGGTTTTTAATGGAGATTGGCGGACATTGGGAGCTCTGGCGTAATTTGAAAAGTTGGCAGGTGGCTGGCACTGTGGAACAGCAGGAAAAAAAAGAAAAGAAAGACAACTCTAACCAGTAGTTGTAATGTTTTGTGTTGGACAGTGCTGCTGATTCTGTGTGGCATGATGGTGAACGGACCTTATGCTCTGATCACCACGGCAGTCAGTGCTGATCTTGGAACCCAGAAGGCTCTGCGGGGAAACCAGAAGGGGCTTGCAACGGTCACAGCCATCATCGACGGCACTGGCAGTGTTGGTATGTGCACATGACGCTGCTTTTCTGGCACCCTCTGCTCTGAAACTTCCTCGCTGCGGGATAACCTAAGTGATACGGTCCATCATACCTTATCTTTGACCACAATTCCCTTCTTGAATCAAGCAACAAGGAAGTGTTTCATATCCGTGATACATAGACAGGCTGCGGGATAACCGAAGTGATACGGTCCATCATACCTTACCTTTGACCACAATTCCCTTCTTGAATCAAGCAACACAGAAGTGTTTCATATCCTTGATACATAGACAGGCTGCGGGATAACCGAAGTGATACGGTCCATCATACCTTACCTTTGACCACAATTCCCTTCTTGAATCAAGCAACACAGAAGTGTTTCATATCCTTGATACATAGACAGCCTGCGGGATAACCTAAGTGATACGGTCCATCATACCTTACCTTTGACCACAATTCCCTTCTTGAATCAAGCAACACAGAAGTGTTTCATATCCTTGATACATAGACAGGCTGCGGGATAACCGAAGTGATACGGTCCATCATACCTTACCTTTGACCACAATTCCCTTCTTGAATCAAGCAACACAGAAGTGTTTCATATCCTTGATACATAGACAGCCTGCGGGATAACCTAAGTGATACGGTCCATCATACCTTACCTTTGACCACAATTCCCTTCTTGAATCAAGCAACACAAAAGTGTTTCATATCCTTGATACATAGACAGCCTGCGGGATAACCTAAGTGATACGGTCCATCATACCTTACCTTTGACCACAATTCCCTTCTTGAATCAAGCAACACAGAAGTGTTTCATATCCTTGATACATAGACAGCCTGCGGGATAACCTAAGTGATACGGTCCATCATACCTTACCTTTGACCACAATTCCCTTCTTGAATCAAGCAACACAGAAGTGTTTCATATCCTTGATACATAGACAGGCTGCGGGATAACCGAAGTGATACGGTCCATCATACCTTACCTTTGACCACAATTCCCTTCTTGAATCAAGCAACACAGAAGTGTTTCATATCCTTGACACATAGACAGCCTGCGGGATAACCTAAGTGATACGGTCCATCATACCTTACCTTTGACCACAATTCCCTTCTTGAATCAAGCAACACAGAAGTGTTTCATATCCTTGATACATAGACAGCCTGCGGGATAACCTAAGTGATACGGTCCATCATACCTTATCTTTGACCACAATTCCCTTCTTGAATCAAGCAACACGGAAGTGTTTCATATCCTTGACACATAGACAGGCTGGAGAACTCTCCTTATTATCTGACAAAAGTGGTCGGCTTGAGGAGTCTCTGCACTGCATGAAATGACAATACTAGTTTACTGTGGAACACTCCATTATTAACCCTTTCAGCCCTTGCTGGTTCCAGGACTGAATGCTGTCACTGTCCTGGGCACTTTTGCCTAGCCATTCAGTCGGTTAAAAAAACCAAAATCGCTCAAACCCATGTGTAGGCCTGATCGATACAAAGGAAAGGAAGTGCACAGCAGAGTAGTGCCCCTTGCTTCATGAATATTCAGTAGTCTGGCCAATGAGGAGCGAGAAGAAATTTTCACTAGCTCGCAGGTACATGTACAGGGTCTGCATAGGCTTACGCGGCGGATTTCTCGCGTAGGTACATGTACCTTCGTAGGGCTGAATGAGTTAAGCAGATGTACGCTGACTTGATGGAGGAATCTGTGCTGTGCTGTGCGTTTCAGGTGCAGCCTTGGGCCCATGGCTCACTGGACTGATCTCACCAACAGGCTGGGACAACGTCTTTTACATGCTGATTGGTGCTGATATCTGTGCTGCATTGGTAAGACTGTTTGAGTAATTGGGAGTGTGTGTGTGTGTGTGTGTGTGTGTGTGTGTGTGTGTGTGTGTGTGTGTGTGTGTGTGTGTGAGAGAGAGAGAGAGAGAGAGAGAGATTACTGTACTCGGTGAAGTCAGGCACACGTTTCAGGGCAAGAAATTTCAATCATCCAGATAAACAAAATCATACCCTTGCATTTGCAGGCATTGGCTTAGCAGAAGGGAATAACATGAAGATTCCAGCTACTGGTCTAGTGGCTGCCGTATCTAACAAGTGGCACACAAAACTCTCTTTTTTTTAATACTTTTAACGAAGGAAATCCATCCTTTTAGGAGAAAAAGGGCCATTCTTGACACAGGAGAAATTCGCTTGGAAATTTGACAGTGTCTGTAGGCAGTTCCTTTGTATCTCCCGTGCCCAATATAGGCAGGCGGGTTTTGTTTGTTTGTTTGTTTGTTTGTTTTTATAATTATAATTTTACTGCACCCGCCTTCGTCAAATTTACACTTTGACACTCAGTTGCAACCAGTTGTACTACTGTATTAGTATATTAGTATCAGTGCTATCACCATTTCTGTACATTCACTGTGATCGTTCTTGTATTTCAGTTGTTGTCACGGGTTTTCATACGGGAGGCACGAAGAATGTGCAGAAGCACCCTGGTGGTTGAGGAGCGCGACATCTCTGTCGGCAAAACGGTGAATATCGACCGGGTTGATGTAGTCAATGAAAACTGACGACCTGGCTAGTCCTTATGTACATGTATCAGTTTACTGTGTCTGTAGTGTACACGAGTCATGCTGTCGTCACCAGAACAAGAAAGTGTGAATACTGGAGGGCTACAGTCGCAAATTTGTCAAAAAACACTCAGGTCGTTCATAACTGTGCGTAACTGTTGTATGCTTGCGATCGCTACCTTTATTCTCACAAGAGGGTTTCTTTGTTTGTTTGTTTGTTTTTTTCTTTTTTGGGTTTATGCAATCGTGAAAGTTGAGGGCCTATTCTCCTGCAAAACCATACACAACAATGAACAAAGAACTTCGTCTTTTTGCACGTCAGCACCAAGGCAGGATTTTACTTTTGGGTGCCATTAGAGGTTATTTTATCATATATGCCTTTAAATACATACATGCTAAAATATAATTTGTTGTCTTAAGTGGGGTGTTGCCCCCCGTTGCCCCCCCCCCCCCCCCCCCCCCCCCCCCCCCCAGCAGGGCGCTGCCCGTGCTTCCCAGTCTAGGTTTGCCTTTTTTTCCCCTCAGCAATTCCCCAGTCTGATAAAGGCAAACCAGTTTTCAAAACCAAAGTTGTAGTCTTCCACTTGTATACATTGCCATTGTGTTCAAACCTTGCTGTGGTGTGCTGTCTGCGGGAATAAGTTTGGAGAATTTTTGCTGGACCCAGACTGTGCCAAGACTGTTCCTAACCGATACTTGTCTGCTCCACAAAGCCAGCATGGTCTCGCTTCTTGCCAATACAACTGTGAAGTTTTTATGACATTATAACTGTTCATAACAAGGCAAACAAACATGCATCGGTAGGGGCAAGATACACATGCAGACACTAGTCGAGTTGTCCAGTGATAAACTTGTAAGTAAGTTCATCAGATATTATAGCTTGGATTAAACGTTGTTGTTTTTTTCCATGACAAACCTTTTGCTTACCATTTTCAGTACATTTAATTCTACTTTCGAAATCTTTCGGAATAAATGGCCTGTTAATATTGTAAATTACTTTTGACTGTAATTACACTCTGAGTTGTACGCATGTTAAAAATGACTCGGAGAGGGACAGATTTTGTGGAGGAATTTATACCGGGTACACGGAATACACCCTTGAGGTTGCAATGGACAAATTTTTACTCGCACCTTGCTGGTCATTTTATGGTTTTCGTGGGTGCTGACCCAAAATGCCTAACCATCATTGTTTGCACACTTCTGCAGATTGTGTGCATGCATGAACAAAAGGGTTCACATTTTTACATGGCTGTTTAACTTATTTTTGCATTTTTATTTCATGTGTGTGTGTATGTGTGTGCGCGCGTGCGTGCGCATGTGTGTGTGTGTTTGTGTGTGTGCTTGTGTGTGTGTGTGTGTGTGAGAGAGAGAGAGAGAGAGACAGACAGAGAGAGAGCGCGCGTTTCTCTGACTCTTATTTATCTTATTTAATCTTTCGCAGCCCACACCTTCCTGGTAGTGGTTTTCATAAATTGCAGTCTTTTAACTCTACACGTGTCTTGTTCATATGAATATGATTGCACTGTGAAACCAGGAAAATGGGTTTGCTTGTGGTTTACATGCATTTTTATCATCAACTTTTTGTGATTTTGGTCTTACTTGTGTTTGTAATGAGGCCATTTTATTGTTTGCTAATGAGGCTATTTTGTTTTTGTTACACCTGATTCTGCAGGGTTTTTTTTTTTGGTTTTTTTTTTTTGTTTTTTTTGGTTGTTGCTTTGCTTTTTGGTCATACATTGTCGGTCAACAAAATTCAAAATTTGAGAAACTCCAGTTGTGGGTTACCCAGCGCAGAGGGGTTTCGTGAAAAGTATAAAACTAAAAGTACAGACAGTTTAGACCTTTTGGATGGTGTGGTTAGATTTTGAGATGAGTTTGTGATTGATGTAGGCACATTTATGCTGAACAAGAAAACAATTTCGTTTGTGCACAGTTTTTTTCTGAATTTTTATCAAAGTTATTTAGTCAGTTATTTAGGGCGTTGAGCAGAACGGAAATTGTATCAAAGAATTAAAGAAAACCATGTGACTATGTTGATAATGATATAAGTGATCTAAAATGTGTAACTGTAAGCGTTTCCTTCAAACACCACCTCAATCTGCCAAATGGACAAAGCTTTATATGATATCCCTTTTTTAAAAAGATTTTTTCATACTTCATTCTGATTGTGTGCTTTCAATTATGTGGTCAATTATGCTGACATTTTTATGAAATGTGATCAGCATTGGAATGCAGATGTGAGTAGCTTTTCAATTTCTTTTCTGTTTCTTTTATCTCTACTTCAGCTTCGGAGTTTTAATCATTGTATGCTGAGTGTCTGTGAATGACACTATTTTGTCTTTTTCATTTTCGTTTGAACAATTTTCATTTTATTCACTTTTTGGTCTGATTGTGGGTGTGAATTTCTGTAATATTCAGATTGCACAATTCAGGAAATTTATGTGAGTATATACAGTATGAACATGTCTGCATTTGGAGTTATGAGATTAATTTGCACCTGTTGCTGTGTAACATTTATGTATTGTCTGTTACACTTTGATGACTTTTTGTCATAGTTCATCCAACAATTACCTCATGGTTGAGATCGGCAAGGAGGGTTGTGTGTGTGTGTGTGTGTGTGTGTGTGTGTGTGTGAGAGAGAGAGAGAGAGAGAGGGAGGAGCGAGTGTGATCTTGATTTATATTTCCACAGTGTTTGCTGGATGTCCAGAGTTTTGTAAATTTCCAGCTGTTCCGAGTTTACTGTGAGAATAGTTACACAATAGAACCACTCAAAAGCTCTCAATGCTGACCTATTATGTTTTCCAGTATGGTTGATTTTGCAGTGTCAAAGGCTCTACTTATATGTATGCACAAACACCACTTTGAAAAACTTTTTAAGTTATTGTTTGGATTTTAAAAAGTGAACTATTTGAACATACAATCGCGGCATAGGTCGGGATCTTAGTGAAATGCAAACTGGAAGAAGTGAAGAAACGAAATGAGTCATAAACGTTCGTCAAAATTACCGCAAAATGTCAAATGACTTTGATCTCAAATGCAATATTGTACTCTTGAAACTTTCATGAGAAAGTAGGAAGACGTGGTGTCAATGAATGATAAGGTTTTCTGGAAAAATCAGGGGAGTTCCACCTGACCTGTTCATGCCAGTACATGTACATTTTTGTGCTGAATTGTTTCCCTCTGTCCATTCCACTTTTTGGTGACATGAATATTTGTCCAACAGGTACAGGGCTTATGGCCAAGAATTTTTCACTTATCAACGTCAGCGAAGTACATGATTTTTCTGGCAGATTGCTCACCTGAGAAATTTTTCACCATGAATTTGTTCGTAATATACAGGATGGGGAATTTTCAGTCATTTGGTGATTTTAAGCCAAATTTCCTATTCTTTCAGCCCCCCCCCTCCCCCCCCCCAAAAAAAATAAATGTTTGAGCCAAAGAAAAGGAAGGGGGGAAAAAGGTTGCACACACAGGAATGCATCATTGTGCATGTAATGCCATGTGGGACAGTCTAACTTCGTTTTAGAAGACGTGCGTGTCAATACCATGGCAGTATTTTTACTTTTGGGTGCCAGGAGATGCTACTAAAGTGCCTTTAAAAATGCTAGTATTTGTTTTCTGAAGTAGGTCATTGCGCTCGTGGACCCCCCACGGGGCGCTGCCTCTGCACCCTTGTTTAGGTTGCAGTCTTTTTACCCCTCAACAATTCCCCAGCCTGAATATGCCTTTTCTTTTGCCAGTGTAGAAGGTCAGTGAATGGCAGGTTCCATTTTTGGTAATTTTGTATGTATTGGCCTTTTTTTCTTTCTTTGCAGAATTTTTTTGTTGTTCTGTGTGAATTTGTTGTTGTTGTTGTTGTTGTTGTTGTGTGTTTGCTTACTTGGGTTTTTTTTGTTTGTTTGGTTGGTTTTTTTGGTTTGTTTGGTTGTTTTTTTTGGTTTGTTTGGTTGGTTTTTTGGTTTGTTTTGTTTGATCATTCTTTTGTAAGTGAAATTGTTTGCTCTTGCCTTATTTTGTAGTACATCGTGGCTTGTGAAAATGTGGTCGTAAAGTTGAGGAATGAGTCAGTATGAAGTGCCTCAATACCCATTATTATGTGCCTTACCTACTATGCAACCACACACAGTGACTTGTTGATTCACCACTTGTATTCAGGGCATAGAATCTTCCTCCGTTTGGGGGATTTCGTCTGTTGGCTAAACATTTCCTCTGAAAACAAAAAGGGATTTCCTTTTCTTCAGCTCTTAAAATCATACCCAAAATGCACCAAATTGCACAGATTCTAGTCTAATTTTAAAAAACAATTCCGCACTCCCCTAGTAGAAGCACGCTCGTGAGTGCTCACTTCGTCACTAAAAGCCCAGAACTATACCAGATGTCAGTTGAGTTGATTTGTTTTTTTAATCACTTTGCAATGATTTTTATAAGTTTTGTCTTTTCAATTTTCTTGTAGTTTGGTAGATGTAGCTTTTGAGAGAAATTTGAAATAAAGGGACACTTTTTATTAATTTAAGAGTTCAATATGCAGTGTGTGTGTGTGTGTGTGTGTGTGTGTGTGAGTTATCTTACATTAAATTTAGTAATAAGCTGCGCCGTGTGTGTGTGTGTGTGTGTGTGTGTGTGTGTGTGAGAGAGAGACATGGCAGTGAACACCGAAGAAGTGGCAGCCGGGCGTGGCGATCAACTATTACATAAAATTTTATTCTCATTTAACATTAGTGACATACTTACTTCATGTCAAACTGCACTGATTGTGTTTTCGGTTGTCAAACACTGGCCACTGCGCTGGCTGCGTTCAGAAAGCAGACAACAGTCAGTTCCCTAAGTCTTCTGTGAAAATACGCAAAGTTAGCGACAAGCACTAGTATACACTGTCTGGCGACAATACAGTGCGTGAATCCCGTGCAAAACTCAGTCGCTCACCCAGGGCGCGGCGAAATACAGTGCGTGAATCCCGTGCAAAACTCAGTCGCTCACCTAGGGCGCCGGGCACGATTAAGGACACGCCAAAACCAGGGTGTATTTCTCAGCTCGCGTCAGGGACGAACAGCAGACAAACAGGAGGCATTTCTGCCTTAACGCGTCGAGCCGAAACGTTTGTTTGTCTTGTCCTCCAGACTTCAAGTGGGTCTTGTGGTTGTTTTTGTCGTTGTTGGTCGTGGTGGTGGTGGTTGCTGTTGTTTTATTTTTGTTTGTTTGTTTGTTGTTTATGTTGGGGTTTGTTGTGGGGTTGTTGTTGTTTGTTTTGTCGGGTTCATTTCCGACGTAACTCAGTGTGGCAATTATCTACGGTCTTTGGTGTGGCTTTGAGCCGTGAGCAAAGCGGTGGGCTGGTTTGCGGGCAACTTGAACGATGAAGACTGACTGAATTTTTTGTCTGCGACTAATGACTAATGAGACCGTGACATCACTTTACGTAATTTGAACTCTCTCTCTCTCTCTCTCTCTCTCTCTCTCTCTCTCTGATATGTGTGTCTGTGCCCCTGAACTGCACCGAGGGCCAGTGCGATCTTTGGCCCAACTTTCTGGGATCTCATCTGCTTCGTGTCAGTGTTAAGTGGCCTACCTAAATTTGAGTGTGAACGACATGATGATTCCGTAACCCGATAAGCGAAGTGTTTTTTTTTTTTTGTTTTTTTTTTTGTTGTTGTTTTGTTTTTTAAGTTGTTTTGGTTTTGTTTGTTGTTTTTTTGTCCAAAGGTCCACAAAACCTTTGCATAAACGACCGAAACCAAAGTCACTATGTGTGTGTGTGGGGGGGGGGGGGGATGGGAGGAGGGTGGTAGAGAAAGGGAGCAATGACAATGAACCTTTAGCCTATTACTGCAGTCGACGTTTTTGACACAAGTACTTTGTCATTGCTAATCTACAAGAGAGCGAGAGAGGACGAAAAACCAGTTTGGCAAGATTGTGATTGCAATTTCTTTTGTCTAATATTTACAGAAGAAATCCGTTTAATGCAAACGCTTCCATACATAATGCATGATGTAATTCACACTACAGAATGTGACTACACTACAGCCATTTATCAAGTCGCTTGTGAGATGTTTCCTAAATGTTGAACACTTCATCTCAGGCGCGTAGGAAGATGCTGAGAGGAAGGGGGGCCCACTAAGTGGGGTGAGCCATACGGCCGGGGTAAAGAAGGTGTGTGTGTGTTGACTGCCAAGGATTGTGTCCTGCGACAGCAGAGCAGGGGGGCCCCACCACTGGTGGGCCCCCTCTCCTCTTATCAGAAGCAAGGGGGGCCCAAATATATTCGGGCCCCCCTTCCAAAAATCGAACGGGGGCCTGGGCCCCCGTGGTTCCTACGCCCCTGCATCTGGAGTTCATGTATGAGAACAAACTTGTTTGCTGACAAAGGCCGCGTAACGTAAAGGAACTTACGGTGTAGTGTTCTGTTACTGTAGGTCTGTACGTGTGTTCATGAAGGGCTAACCTTCCTAAAATGCATGGTTTTGCCAGCTTCCCCAATCCTCCCCTCCCCCCCCCCCCCTTTCTGTTCTCTAAAGCCAGCATAAGACTTCACACATTTTTAGTTTTTGCTGGAATATGAACTGTTAATGAATAAAGCCATGGATAGAAACAGTGGGCGATAACTATATCGTAGATGGCGCCACAGACTGACTGACACGTCTGACTCGCGTATCCATTCCTCATTGATCGGAAACGCTTATGTCAGTTTCAATCTCAGTTCTGCAGCCGCCATGTTTGAACGTTCACAAACGTCTGTGGGTCGCGCTTTGGAAAGATCCAGCGCTGAGGTAAGATTTGTCTGTCTATACCTCATTTGATGTAGGGGAAGTTTACCGAAGAGAAAAATGATTTTACGGTTTGGATATGCCACAGGCATCCCCTAGTCGTTCAGAGTAGAGAGGTACTTCTCAAATGAAAGCTGATTTGCAAAAGATCCCCAAGGCTAAGCTGAAATGATTTACACGCGTTTTGTACGTGACGTTTCGCTGCACTCCAAAAGTAACCACAGCTCTACAACACGCCGTGGTCCTTTCATACGTCCAGTTCGACGTTCATGTCACTAATACTGATGCGACGACCACCAGCGAAGTGTTTCGAAGTCTCCCCACAAACACCATTTCCACTGCTGCGATGTGTTCTGACCGCTTACAAGTAGGCCTTTCTTTCCTGTTCGTTCAGGTTTGACGTTGACTGAAGCCCACAGCCTTTCAGTCTTGGTTGTCTCTTCCGGCACTTGAAGCTTCGATCCGGGTCCTGCAGGCGGTCGAAGGAGTGATGGTGGCATTGTTCCAGGATATGTACGTAGGTACTGTTACTGTCTACATAAGTTTGAATTGACTCTAACCTTACCCAGAAATATGAGGGTGGGGTTGGTGTTCGGGAGTTTAACGTCCTTTTCCACCACGAATGGGTGATATCGAAGACGGGGCAACGGTAAGAAAGGCCAGTACAAATATTTGTCCCCAGCCGGGGTGATTCTAACTCACGACCCGAGCATTGAAAGTCAAGCGCTCTACCGTTCGGCTGTCCCGTCTCGCCCCAGAAATATGAAACTGTGCCATGGGGGATAATCCTGTCTGTACGTTTTTGGGGAGGAGGGGGTGCAGGTTGCTTGGAGGTAGGGATGGAGAGGGATGATTTGTAATGTTCTCTACGGTGAGTATGAGCTAGTACAGCGTCAGAGTGGCAAATATCGGGTCGTGAGTTCCAATCCCGGCTTGTACGACCAGTAAATCGCGAAGAAACAAACAACAAACAAACAAACCGCGATCGACACTAACACAAAATTATATGGCGACACACCTTTTATTGTTGATCGTTCCAGTAACTAGGGGTATGCCCCCTCACCAGGGGTATACACACCTTCACTAGAGGGGTATTCGGGTTCAGAAGGGTAGACCCCTTCACTAGAAGTATACCCTCTGTCCGCAGAGGAATAGACCGCTTCGTTGGAGGAGTAAACCCTCTCACTGGAAGGGTAACTCGTCTCCATTTCGGTTTCTCTCGGTAGTCTAGGGGTGAACGGGTTTTTGCGATAGCTTATGGCAATTCCGATGGCAGCAAAGACACCCAGCAGCGTTCCCACGAGATCGAGAGCGAAGCCCCATTGGTAGTCCAGGTCCAGCACCACAGTCTCAGTGAATTGAACCGTGTTGGGAATCTTCAACATCAAGATAAACAAGAGAAGTATTGGAATCACAGGCCATATGTAAAATGCACGATCAGGTCATTAGTTTCAAGTGAAAGACACATCTTTCGAGAGTTCTGTAAATAATAATAATAAGAAGAAGAAGAATGTGTGTATTGTCAATGCGCTTCACTCTTGGAGTGGCTGAAAGCGTCGCGAACGGAGTGCAACACGCACGCGAGTTGAATGCAGCAGCGTTCAGACAATTTCGAGCTCACGGACGCACTGACAAGCGCAACTCAACCCCCCCCCCCCCCCCACACACACACACACACACACACACGCCCCACACCCCCGCCCCCAACACACACACACACACACACACACACGCCCCACACACGTATCCACCCATTTACACTTGCATTCTACGCGCGCACACACACACACACACACCTTGCCGACGTAGATCATGAGAGCGATGAAGCTGAGCAGACCAGACAGTGAAGTGCCGACCACCAGCACAATGGCGTGACTGTAGCGCGGGTCCAGACAGTTGGCCACACCGCCGTAACCCGTTGTGAATGTCCATAGGATTAGAGCTGTCAGCTGCAGAGAGAGGAACACACACACACACACACACTTAGGTGCCCTCACTTAGGTTCTGTCACTCGCACAGTCAAACACTGTTTTAGCTGCTCAGTCGTGATAGGGGTTAGGGGAAGTAACTTTTTAAGTACGAGTGATCACTCAAACGAGTGATGTCTCTTGTGATACCTGCTAGGCTTATCACACGGTTTAGCTTTTCCAGTCCAATTCTACCAGTTGTTCAGCAAACAAATCGCTTGGTGTGATATGATACGTCCCGAACTTTCTGGAAAGGGCGAAGCCCGAGGTGGGGTGTGTGTGTGTGAAGGGGGGGGGGGGCGTAGAAGGTAGGGATGGCGAGGGATGACTAGTAATGTTCGCATGGATAACTGGCAATGCTCGGGTCGTTAATTCCAATACCGGCTGGGATTGTCTTGTCTTTGGTATCAACCTCAAAGACATTTTGCCCACAAACTGACCAGGCAAAACTCGGGAAAGGGGAAACGGACAGGGTGCGGGTGGGGTGGGTGGGTGTTTGGGGGTTTCACGTCCTTTTCCACCACATACGGGTGATGTCAAAGACCGGACAGGGTGCAGTGTTCTTAACTTTTACATGCAAACTTACTTTCGTTCTTACCTGTAATCCTTGAACTGCTTGGAACCAAACAGCAGAACCGTCGACAGCGGTGGAACACTCTGTGTCCGTGTCGTTACCATATCCGTGACAGACCAACCACAGTCCTTGGTATAGCACATACGGATGATCAGCGGCGCCATCCAAGGACCCGTATGTCCAGTACGGCGCGGAGAGACCGGCGATGAACATAAGCAAGCTTACGACGAGGACAATTAGGCTGCCTATGTAGAGCGACGTGTGCTTGGGTCCTGAATCCAATCCCATTTTGTCTGAAACATGCATAGTCATTATTGGGTTATCTCTTTGAACACGCAACGCAGTCTCTGTGAAGCACAGGGGAGTCGGGTTGGCCGAATGGTAGAGCATTGGCCTTCTAATGCTCGGGTCGAGAGTTCGTATCCCGGCTGGGGCCAAATATTTGTGCTGGCTTTTTCATCTTTGCCCCGTGTTTGATATCACCCTTACGTGGTGGAAAAGAGCGTAAAAGCCCCCAAACACCCACCCAGCCTGTGAAGCACGTTTTTCGGCATTTTTAGGAACAAATCCATAAAATACAGTTTTTTGTAGCACATAAATTTTGTTCATATAATTGGAAAGTTCAATTCTTTTCCTAGTGACATGAGTGTCATAAGCAAACAAATCATGCATCCTACTTCCAAATCAATGACGCGTCATAAAGAGACAAAAGTGGTGTCTGCTGTTAATCAGCAGACGCGCCAACAGCACTAACACATAGCGTACCGCGGACGTGGAATCCCTGTTCTACCGGTTCTTCTCCTACCACATATATTCCCATTCATGTCTTATTGACATTTAGAATGAATTGTGTTTCGTTTCGTTTTCTTCCGTTTAGTTGAAGCTATTAGACTGTAAACGGCCAATTTTAATACGTTCTACCAGAGACTATCCACACAGACTCTGTGTATGGTCTCTGGTTCTACCGAATAAGGAAACGGCGCTGGTGATAACGACGGATACTATTTTTGTTATCATAATCATTTCGTTCGCAATACGTGAACAAAATGAAAACGGAATCAACGTGCTTTAAAAGTTCGCTTTCATTTTCGCTTGTATGGTACTATGAGATGCCACTCCGCTAAGCTTGCTTTTTAAGTTGTTCCTCTATAGCTTATGCAGACATTATGTATGACGATATGCTTACAGGCTGCCGTACTTGGTAAGTTTTGTGTAGAGGTCAGGTCCCTGCTTAACGTTCTTGACGAATTAACTGGACTGATGTAAGGACTGCGTTTCATCTTCTTTAGCATAAGCACAAAAAGCGCTGTTGCGTCAGAAGAGTCTTGTAACCGCAAAATGAAAGAAACACGGTCTAGTTTAGGCACCCAGTCTTGCCCGCTGAAAATACTTCGGCCTGTAACTGCGCTAGGACTAGAAGGGCACAGCGCTTGATGTGGTTCATCTGTTATACTTATCTCTCCTCAGAAAGAGGGTCGTGTGTGTGTGTGGGTGCGTGCGTGCGTGCGTGCGCGTGCGTGCGTGTGTGTGTGTGTGTGTGTGTGTGTGTGTGTGTGTGTGTGTGTGTGTGTCTCTCTCTCTCTCTCTCTCTCTCTCTCTCTCTCTCTCTCACACACACACACACACACACACACACACACACACACACACACACACACAATTGCCGCTGAAATGATTACTGTCATAGTTAATAGTTTTGGCGATTGCCGGACAGGGTATGCGCGTGCCATGTCGTCGGCGGCGAAGTGGCATACGCATTACCTTGTACCAGGTACGCGCATTTCAAAATCTTGTACGACCAGTGACCATGCTGACCATCGTATTGTCACCAGTTTTGCGGAAATAATGGTTGGGGTTGGTTGAGGAGGTCGCATTGTAATGGGGACAGCATGCGTCTTATACCGTGTCGCCCAAACTCTACAGCAATGGCTATTACAGAAACATTAAACTACGCTAGGTATCGAGATGATACTGCATTGCAAACAGCAAAACTAACGCTTCAAGGGACAAACTGCTACCATTGTTATGCTAAACAGATTGTTTTGAGCAGTTTTCGTGGTGTCTATCACTACACCACTTTGACAACTGGATATAGTGACAGCGTTTGTAATGCTGGCACTGAGCCAACAGAAGTGTACTCGATGACGCGGCGACCACACCGAGCGCTCCAGTAGTGACACTACAGTCGTAGAATTTTTTTTTTTTTAACTACTTTATTGTCCCTTTCGGTAAATTCGGGCTGCTTCCCCTAGAGGAAGCGCGTCGCCGCGGTGCAGCGTCACCCAATACCTATCTCTTTTTAATTTCTTTTTTAAAAACAATTTTGAATGTTCGAAGTGTAAACTACATTGTATCGCATCAAGAGCTGTACTAATCATCAAGATGGAGTATTTCGAGCGTACAGGAGCACTCACACGCGAAACTGTTCCAGAACATAATTTGGCTCAGCAAAAGATGGAATTAGCCAGTTTAACGCTACATTAGAAACAGTGAACATAATCAGTACTGACCTGTGGCGCTGGCAACAACGATACACACTACAAAACTGTGAATTTAACCGCCAAGATGTTGATGAGGACCGTACGTCCTTTTTGTCTTGACACAGGCACACCTTAACACACTTTCAAACCAGTTGGTCCAGTCGGCTTGCATCTGCTTAAAAGGAGCCTGCGTAATATGGAAACAGTGTCACCCGAAAAAGAAGGGGAGAAATTTTACAGTCCCCGATAAAGGAACAGCCCCGGCATCGGACGGTAGTATGACCAAGAAGTGTTCGAGCGAAAGGTGTCACTGCCTTTGTGTCTTTTGTCAGTGTTCGATTTCTTTCAGCAGTTGGAAGCAGGTTTGTGCTGGCAGAGAGAGGAATATGGTATCAACAGGACGTGTGTAGTCTAATTTGATTCAATGAAAGAGGAAATGACGGGGTGGGGCTGAGATTAGGAAACCTGTGAACTATATATTCAGGGGCGATTGTGGGGTTGGGGCTGTGTTGGGGGCACAGTGCTGTTGAATATATACGTATTCATTGTCTATACTTAGTGCATAAAGACCCCGAGAACGTTTTGGCGGGCAACAATCACCTTGAATAAATTTTACATCAGCTCGGACAGATGTTTGAGGGTTAACGTCCTTTTCCACCACATATGACGAGCTAACGAGAAATACCAGCACAAAGATTTGAACTTAGCCGGGATTCAAACTCACGACCCGAGCATTTAGCGTCTAGTGCTCTACCATTCGGCGATCCCGGCTCCCTTCAATAACCAACTAACTCCCCTACCTCAGCTCGTAGAAGTGACCTCCGTAATTCTTGGGTAAGTCGACTGACCGAGGACCTACTGGCGTATGCGGCAAAACATAACATGGTCTTAATACGCAAGAAGTGCATTGCAGCTCGCGTAAATGTTCTATTGCTCTGCACAATTGTCGTTTTATTCCTAGCTCTTCTTGACCGTGGCCCGCGTAAGATGGACACTTCGAGAGTGTATTACTATGTTCCCGATCAATGAAAACGTTAGAGCGATTGTGTGCATGGTGCAGTCGGAATGCGACTGCTGTTTGTGCCTCGTGGCTGGCTACTGAAAAGCACTTGGGACGGCTCGTTAACTCCCTAATCCTTGATAAATGTTATGCAGGGGGTTAAAAAAAAATCTTCATTAAGGCTTCTTTTTTTTTCGGGCTCTGCCCTAGGCATGTGCCCCGATAGCCCGTGACCACCGTGCCGCTGTGTGCACATGGCAAATACGAGTGTTTGTCTTTGATGCGGGGATGGAGGGATGGGGGGTTTATAGGGGAGGGGAGGGGGAGGGAGGACTAGATGGATATTTGTAGATGTAACGTCATTTTTTTTCCACAAGAAAGGCGAATGTATCAGGCGGTCTACACAAATCTTGATTCTGTCGGGACTCGAACCTTTGACAGAGAGAGAGAGAGAGAGTTTAATGTCTTGAAAGAAGCTGTGAATGTATGGTAATATATGGATGCATTCATACTGACTGAGAATTGCGCGGGCTTGAGCGCACGCGCGTAGAGAGAGAGAGAGAGAGAGAGAGAGAGAGAGAGACACAGAGAGAGAGAGAGAGAGAGAGAGACACAGAGAGAGAGAGAGAGAGAGAGAGAGAGAGAGACCGTGGGACACACACACACACACACACACACACACACACACACACACACACACTGACACCGTGGCACACACACACACACACACACACACACACACACACACACACACACACTGACACCGTGGCACACACACACACACACACACACACACACACACACACACACACACACACACACGCGCGCGCGCGCGCGCGCGCGTATCGCGTATATTCAGTTACAAAAAGTAAACGTACAGTTTTAACTTAAACTTACCCGTGAAAGAAAGAGAATCGTCTGTATACATCTAGCACTTTCCTTCCTGCACCTCCTCACACAGTGAGAATGTCGTACACACCAGAACATAACCACTGCCACACGCGAACTCTCAGTGTCTTATGCACAGCCCGGTGTCTCGCATAAACGTCAGTGTGTCACTTGTCTGCGGTCGAAAGGCGCGTCATAAAATCGTTAGATGATGGACAGCAGGGACAATGGGGAGGTAAACCGCCCGCGGCTACAAGCCTTACGTCACAGGCACGACTGTCAGTAGCGAGGAAGCAGCCACGCTAGCTCAAAGGTATTATATGTACAAGGAATGGCTGGTGATAATTTGATCGTTGTTTCTGTTTTGTTTTTGTTTGTTTTTGCTGCAGCTTAATAATAATAATACCTTGACATTGGGCGTTTTTAGGTCTTTCATACTGTTAATCATTCGACTTATTGCGATACATATGTAGATAGCCTTTTGCGTTTATCAGACTGAACGAACTGTAAGTGTTCATAACAGGTAATATAGTATACTACTCGTAAAATTCTAATTGTAATTTATACTATGCTGATTAATACTAGTGTCAAAACTAACAATGCTCCCCGAGGGAATTATTGCTATTCATCCAGTTCTACAGCCATATTGACGGCAGCATGCAGTGAGTTCCTTGAAAAGCACGTCAAACACTGCTTTCACTTTTGATGAAAAATCAATGTCGTTCATTGATGACTCAGAGCAGGGGCGCCGGAACCGGGGGGGCAGGGGGGGGCAGCTGCCCCCCCTGTACCCAAGCAGGGGGGGCAAGAGTGTCTTTTTGCCCCCCCCCCCTGGAAAATGGCAAGAGGGGGGGCAAAGCCATGGTCTTGCCCCCCCCCTCTACCCCTCTTAGTGCTCTCTCCCTCATCCCACCCAACAGAGAACTTCTGTTTTTGCGGACCGAAGGCTGTCCGCTCCTCTGATCCCCCCCCCCCCCCCCCCCCCCGCTTTTCACTTTTTTCGGGCAACGTCCTGGTTCGTAAAGTTTTTTTGTCTACGCAGCATTTGATCGCCCCCCCCCCCCCCCGCTTTTCACTTTCTTCGGGCAACGTTCCCCCCTCCGAGATTCTGCCCCCCCTCCCCCCAACATCTTCCGGCGCCCCTGCTCAGAGTTTTGCCAAGTTGACGCCGTGTAGACAAAGCAGGGCCTTTCTTACTGCACAACAATGAAGTTTCTACAAGCACAGTTTAATAAGTTGAATGTAATGAGAAATCAAATAATCGGGGTTTTTTTTTGGGTTTTTTTGGAGGATGTGTTCTTCTTCGGCGGTCGATATGACTGGTTGCGTCAGATCTGCAGCCCGCTCGCCATGACGAATCCCACGGTCTTCTCCAGGTCATGACGGCTACCCCAAAGCTGCACCTGTAGCTCTGCGCCCTCAGTCCAGGTTTGACGTCGTAGAGCATTATGCGCAGGACAGTACGGAAGGTGTGTGTGTGTGTGTGTGTGTGTGTGTGTGTGTGTGTGTGTGTGTGTGTGTGTGTGTGTGTGTGTGTGTGTGTGTGTGTGTGTGTGTGTGTGTGAGAGAGAGAGAGAGTGTGTGTGTGTGTGTGTGTGTGTGTGTGTGTGTGTGTGTGTGTGTGTGTGTGTGTGTGTGTGTGTGTGTGTGTGTGCATATGCCATATATATGTCGTATTAGCGGCAAGTCACACAAAGACATAAGCACGTGCACAAAGCACCAGTCACCTGGCACGCCTGTAATGAGTATATTCGACTGTCGGTAATGGATGTTAGGGCCTGTTGCGGTAGGTACAGACAGACAGTGGTGTAATGTGATATGCTCAGGAATTAGGGGGAAGTCAGTATTCCCACGAGGTGTCCTGTAACCGATCGTTTTGGACCCGTGTTTTTGAACTCGTGGAAAAAGCGCGCGCGCGCGCACACACACACACACACACACACACACACACACACACACACACACACACACACACACACACACACACACACACACACAAAGAGTATAGGGACTTGGTTTTTTGTTTGTTTGTTTGTTGTTGTTGTGGGTTTTTTTGTGTTTTTGTTTTTTTTAGCCTAACACAAACTCATTGAACGAGAATAAACTTTTTTTTTATCAGAACAGTAGTATTGTGCCGTATGGTTCCATAAAGTCCTGTTTTCATTATCTGTCCGCGGCTTAGATCAGAATTGCTCCACAAAGTCAGTTCTTCTGGTTCTCTGTGCGTGCGTGCGTGTGTGTGTGTGAAAAATTACAAAACAAGTCCTTTTCTTATGCTGACTTCGTGTTCTCTGTAAAACCTGACAATAAGCTCTGGCGTCTCTCACGCAGCTCGTTGATAGTGATAACAATCAAGGGACACAATCAGTGTCGAAAACTAGGTACTTATTACCGTTCTTTTCCACCAACACCTAGCATTTTGTACCCAATTACCGTCTACATTACTGTCAAAATATCTTGTGTGACGTCCATGAACCAGCATTTTGAATAGAAGCTCGTCAGCACAACAGCAGTTGAGGTCTGTTTCGTGTGGAAGAAAGATCTTTTTTCGCTCTGGAATATTTGCACAATGTTGACCAGACCTCTTGCCGCGGCCGTGTTGTCTCTGGTCATACAATGCCTAGTGCAAAAGCAAGGGAGCTGTTGTAAGTAATGTTAATCTTAATGTAACTACATAATATAACATTAATTTTGTGTTAAGCGCGCCACAGAAAGGAAGGTCTTTGATAAATCGGCACAGTGTATTGTGAACGACGATGCTGGAGTTCGACAAGGTCATGGTCATTTGGTTTAAGTACCTAAGCGCTATGGGCTTGATGAGGTACTTAGTTCCTTTTACTAGACTATTTGACGATAGAAGCCAGTGACTGACAAAACACGTCTTATCGGCAACGTAGCACCACGAGTGACGCACTGTTTCACAAATATTTCGTATTAGTTTGTGTCAAGTTTTTAGCCGATCCTTACATTTCGTGCACAAAGAATTTTCACTGACTTTCTATTTCATGTGTGCTTACATTATTTAATAAGTCATCGTAAAGTAACTTTAATTAGTTATCGTAACGTAAGTTGACAGTCTCATGATGTACGTAAGAATCGAGACAAACTTTCTTCATCCCCCAAAGGGGTGGGTGTTTGGGAGTTTAACGTCCTTTTTTCACCACATACGGGTGATGTCAAAGACAGGACAACGAGAAAAAGGCCAGCACAAATATTTGGCCCCAGCCGGGATTCGAACTCACGACCCGAGCATTGAGAGTCCAACGCTCTACCATTTGGCTATCCTGGCTCCCCCCTCCAAAGGAAGTGGAAGCGTGCCGTTAAAAAAAAAAAGAAAAAAAGTCTCGATCCAGACGTTACGTCACATGAGCTCACAGCAGAGAAGCCGCGTCTGACCAGAAACACTTGTGAAACTCCACAGCGTTTTGCAAATATCTGCTGGGCGTCTGCTTACGTACGGTGATAGCGTGGACTGTTGCTGTCCCAAACACAGTTTTTCGAAGAAACAGCGGGTGTGAGCAATCTGCAAATTTTAGTTGCCAGTAACCAACCAGTTCTTATCAGTGTAGCTGTTTACACTCTTACCCCTGCTAGAATTATTGCACTTAAAACTGATTGCGCCATTTCTTTTCATCCAGGACTTTATACGGTGACTAGTCAGTGATACTGATATATGTAGCCTATGAGAATGTTGCGCACTGATTCCTGAGAAAATGATGCATATACTAGTTTCAAGTGCGAAGAGTGTGAAGAATATCATAAAAATATGTGTTTATGTACTGACATTCAAAAGTGCACTCGAAAATAACCTGCATAGATTTTGCCATGCGATACGCGATCCAAGCAAAATACAATTTTATTCCCCAAAGTGGGAAAAAAAATCTGTGCACCGGCCCTGACTCAATTGTGCGACATTGACTGATTAGCTAATCTGAGTGATAAAGTGATAACCCAGTCTCCCCGCGCTCTGTTTCCTTACTATTTTTGGACGTAAAGCACTCATATTTAACTCGCTGTGATGGCCGGTGGTGTAAACCAAGAGTAACTGAGCACACGAGTAGTGTTGTTCTGGTCTGGTCTGCTTGTGTTCGCCTTGCGCGGACAACATACAGAGTTAGTAATTCGCCCTATAATAGCAGACTGTGCTAATATAATCCGGCCCTGCATATTCAGAGAGGTCTGAACCCAAGAGAGAATCGAGACTATACTATTATACGTAGGGGCATAGGTGTAGTTCGAGAGAGGTGACAGAGAAGAAAGCTGTACCCCAAGGCCGCTAGTTTGTTTTGGTGGATATCGCAATGTTTTGAGGTATATCGACGACCTTGCCCTTCACCGGTGCATCCATCGTCGTCGTCGTCATCAATATCATCATCATCATCATCATCAGTCGAGCCGTAAGTTTATGTGCTTGCTATGTGCTCCCTCATTTGATACATAGTTTTTTAATTTGTCAGTTTTCGGATAACAGAGCTATTCCACAGCTCTCCACGAATCGCTGTTGGAGAACGAGGAGGACAGGAAAACAAAATTCGTTGTTGGCCAATTAGTTGCGAGTTTGACATAGAGTCACCGAGGATACCTCGTCCGACGAGGTGTACATGCAGCATCTCATTGGACAAGGGTGATCCTCTCGATTTGACTTCGTCGTGTCAAACTCGTTGCTGCTAAACAACTACATGTAGTACTATCTGATTTTTGTGCGTTTTGTCAACAGTGAATGTGAACTGCAACAATGGACGAACTGCCACAGTGAATGCTTACAGCACCTACATTCACTGTTACACGTCGATGAACGACAACTCCGAGATCAAATGGCAGCTCGTGTCCACGTCAGGCGAGACGACAGATATAGGCACGTGTTATGACCGCTACACGTGCTCTTCACTACACAGTCCCTACATCACCCTGAACAGATATTCTTCAGACAGCACCCTCACGATATCGCGTATCGAGGAGCATACAGCTGGCACTGTCATCTGTACGGAGATTTTCAGCAACGACACAGAGGTGTCGGCCAACTGCACTCTTAAAGTTGCTGGTGAGTTTGATTTTAACTCATAAACATCCAAGCAAAAATCACAATTTTACTTGAAATCTTCAGATCAGGAGGGGCCACTCCAAACCACTCTTATGCAATCTGCAGCGGTTTCAGGCCTAGCGGGAAATTTTAATATTTAGTGGCTTGAAGTGGCTCCTACTGGTGTGCAGTGGCGTCTCAAGTTCTTTTCACCCAGTCGTATCGCGTAGTGGGGAAGGGGTGGTCGGGCTCGGACTCTTAAACGCGCTGTTTCCACGTTCAAGATGCTTCCAAGAAGCATGAAAACAAACAGTACAGTATCCAAACAACAACAAAGCAAGCAAGCAAACAACAGCAACAACAAGCACACCAAAAACAACAACATAAAAAAGAAAAGAAAGCCAACATAAGTGGTAGCAGGATGGGTCAAACTCATAGATCCGTCACAGTTCTCATCACATGGTAATTAAAACCCTAGAGTCGCTCATTTACACGCCGGGCAACAAAAATTGTTTTAAAACTCCCACTTGCACTAGACTTGGCCTAAGCACTTAACCCGTCACGTAAAACTTTTTTTATGCTGTTCCATTTACATTTACTACATGTACTATCCCGTCTTATGCAGTCAGTCTCATTTTCTCTGAGTGTATCGTCTTCTTATCATGTGTGACCTTTCAGCTATCAGCCAGAGCTACTGCAGCATTGGCAAAGTGGAAGTTACCGAAGGTAGCAGCACCAGCCTCAGATGTGAGGTAGCTTTCTCTAACAGCACCATCAACTGGATCTACGAACCTCTCGTAGGGAACAGCTCCACCCTTGGCTACTGCACGTACAGTTACTACGGCAAATGCAACACTACCAACACAGACCTCTCCTTCACCCTGTCCAGATACAGCACATCATCGACCATCAACTTAAGGGACGTAACACGTGGCGTTGCCGGAAATGTTACCTGTACGGACGGACGCGAAAACGCCAGCTGCCAACTCGAGGTTATTGGTAAGTGGCACATTGGTACTTGGTGACGAAACCTTTCCAAGTGCGTCATTTTGAATGACCTGTCGTAAAGGTCATTTTTTTAACTACTTTTATTATCCCTTTCGGGAAATTCGGACTACTTCCCCCGGGGAAGCGCGTCGCCGCGGTGCAGCGCCACCCAATACCTATCATATATATATATATATATATATATATATATATATATATATATATATATATATATATATATATATATATATATTTTTTTTTTAAAAACAATTTTGCTGGGGGATGAAAGCCGGATAACCCGGAGAGAAACCCGGAGAGAAACCCCCGATAAGCAGCCCGGTAGCTAGCATAAAGCGGTATCACATATCACAAGTTCGACCTGGGCTCGAACCCACGCTTCATCACCATGACATTGGTAACAGCCGTTCAATAGCGCAGCGGCTAAATCCGACGCGCTACCCATTAGACCACCGCTCACCCCATCGTCCAGGCTTACGATGGAAGTCCCAGCTGTTTCTATTTTTTGTCGTCCATTTACTAAGCACCTGTAAGTATCGACTTGGCACATATATACATGTAGTTGGTACAAAGGGCTTTTGTGGTGCGGTTTTGGATGATCGTGACCTCAGGTAAAACGCACAGGGATTGGGCAAAGCTCTTTTCCTTAGCAATCATTGTTTTGTCAGGACATTAAAATTGTGCCTCTTGCACATTCATGGCTGGCTACTAATAGCACTATACCTTCGAGTCTCTTCTAGTGAAGGCCACCAAAATCACTTGAGTCATAAAGGCTGTTGTTGTTTTGTAGTTTTTCCCCTTGATGTAATCGCAAAATGTAGTATTTCTGAATCATGAAACGTTTTGAAGATGGTGACCCCATCTCTCACACTGCAGAAAACTGTGTTGTATTTTGCTTCTATTATACATTGGCTCCAGTGAAGTTATGTGTTGCTTTCGGTGGGAGTTTCAGTATGAGCATAGTCCGTTCTTCGCATAATATCTATAATAAATTTTTAAAAAAAACTCTGTCTTAGCATGTTTGTTCATTCTCAACAGACGTTGAATGTTGTAGAATTTTATGATACGGGGCATTAAAGAACGAGATGTTCATTTGAAAGTTTCCTCAGATCACATTCATGAGCCACTACCACCAGCCTTTTTTTTTTTTTTTTTTTTGCTGCCCCAACTCTTTTTCCAGCTCCAGTGGTGTTACTCGCAGGTCCTGGGAGGAATCCACGGAGGGCTTGAAAGCTTGGGCAATTTTTATTATGCATGATGATGGAGATGAGGATGATGTTAAAATGATGCTTGGGAGGTCCGTGTGGTTTGGGACTGCGGGACAGGGCCGCATTCCACGCTTCCTGTCATAAACATTTCTGGCGTTAACTAGGCCCGGGATCTACGGCACGTGCGGTGCCGGCCGTGTAATCATCCACATCATAAGACGTGTCATACGAAGGTAAGCACCCCCAAAGTCGCACCCGTGAAGTGCGTGAATCTCGGCTGTGTGGCAACAGCCTCCCCATTGGGCCCATAGCACACCCGCTCTGCGTAGCAGCCGACCTAGGCAGCAAAAATCCCGCTTGCCTCGGCTGGGACTCGAACCCTGGTCTGCCGGCCCATGGTCCGAAGTGCTAACCACTACACTGTGGGGCCGGTACCACCAGCTTTTGTTGTTTTATAAATTTCAGCCAGTAAACCATTCTGTGAATGATTTACACCCGTTGGAGCTTTGTTTTCCAGGAAGAGGAGAGATTGACAGCTGCAAGGTAGAGTTACATAAGGAGAACTGGACACTCGTGGGATCGTGTTTTGTGAAGAAGCTGTTCTCCTCACAGGGGCTGTATGAATACCAAGTGAGCCACGAGATGGAGGTAAAGCTAGAAAGTGTGTGTGTGTGTGTGCGTGTGTGTGTGTGTGTGTGTGTGTGTGTGTGTGTGTGTGTGTGTGTGTGTGTGTGTGTGTGTGTGTGTGTGTGTGTGGCTGTCGTGATCACTGAGCACACAGAAGCCAGAACGCCAGCCGAAAAGCATGGCGTCTGCCACAGCCGTCCGTGCAGTTTTCTTCGTACGTCCAACAGCTGCATTCAGAACTATGCGATAGACTATTTACAGCGCACAGGCGCGGTAACAAATCGCGACTGCCTCAAAAACAAAAGCCCCTTGGACTGAAAGCCGGCAATATAATCTGTCTCGGCAAAAAAAAAACCAAAAAAAAAACCAAAAAACCTTTCAGTTCTTGGTCTCTGTGTAGCTCGTGAACCAAGCCAGTACAATAGTACTCTTGGAGTATGCCCTTCAACTATGGCCATATCACCGTGATCAGCTTCTTTGGTGAGGCCTAGTAATCTTTGCAGTGGCGCGTCTAATGTTTTTCAGAACTCTGATGACATGCATTTTTACTACTACCACCGGTACCACAACTTGTTTGAGGGACGGCGCAGATTCCAACCCGAACCGTACACTGACCTACAGACCAACAGAATATATTACAAGGGGACTTTTACCTACTCATGGAGGATGCCGACAAAGGAAGCGAACTACACCTACACCTTTTCCGCCTATCCGGGCGGGAACCAAAGGACAGCCTATAATGATGAAATCATGATAGGTGATACACAGTTTTTTCCTTTTTTCTTTCAGTCAGTTTTAATTATGGGGTTTATATGGGGTTGTACAGTGAGACAAGCACAAAGCAACAACACACACTTGCATAAAGTTACACACTACTACATGGCCAAAGCAGGATCGACCGCCCCCACCCCACCCCTACCCTCCCAAAACAACAACAACAACAACAACGAAAACCACACACACTAAAACCCCCAAACAACAAAACAAACCCCCCCCCCAAAAAAAAACCCCCAACAAAAACAAAAACACAACATAAAACAAACTAAACAACAACACCAAAACAATAACAAAGAAAAAAAACAAACAGAAAGCCCCAAACAAACTGAACAAAAACAAAACAAAACCCAAAACAAAACAAGAATGTCACAAAAAACACAAAAACCAAACCAAAACAAAAATCAACAACAAAAAACAAAACAAGCAACAACATTCAAAAACCCATAACAAAGAGACAAAGGACTATATTAATCAGCAAAAAAAGGAACTGTAAAAAACATACATACACAGATACAATTATTTAGATACTACAGACACTTATTTTACTTCCTTTTGCCTTCTGCAAGTCGTTGTTTTGTTTGGATGGTGACAGATATGATCAAGATATGGAGATACAGTGTACAATGATGGTTCTGACCACGATTTCAGATTCCAGATTACTTTTTTTATTTTTCTCCCAAGTACTTAATTTGTTTGGAAAACATTATGACATTTTGTGGATACGGTCAAAGTTTTTGATGAATGATGAATATTGGGAAGCCGAAAGAAGGTTAGGGGTGGGGGGAATCAGAATTTTAGAAAGTCGGGGCCGCGGAAACTATGGAGGAAAGAACTCTGAGAAACAGAAGTACAGTGTACCATCTTTTGTGAAACGACCTGAACTCGGAGGAGAAAAGCAAGTCATGCTTGAGGATCATCTTCACGACGTCTGCGCAGCCCCTGTTTTGTGTGTGTGTGTGTGTGTGTGTGTGTGTGTGTGTGTGTGTGTGTGTGTGTGTGTGTGTGTGTGTGTTTAAAAAAAAACTCTTCTGGTATACATTTTCCAGCAAAGCCATCTCCGCCAACACACAACTGTAGCGAGCTGAAGTACTTGCCCGAGGTGGGGCGAACTCCATGTGTGTGCAGCACGACAAACCTTGGCACTCCGCAGGGGAGGCTACTCTGGTATTCAGGGGACACTATCCTCGCTGCAGGCGATTACAACGTGACGTCACTGGAGTTTCCGGAGAACAAGGTGCGTCGCTGGAACGATGGAAGAAGCAGCGGGTGTCGGCTGGACTGGGCTGCCGGTTACAATGTGTCCTTGACCAACCACGTCGCCTGTGAGCGCACTTTCGCATTGTTAGACAATCAACTGAAAATGTCAGCTATTAGAACCTCATTTAATAAGGGCAAACTGTGCAATGAAGTGCCGTTAGAACGTTCCTACCGTATTCCAGAGTACAAACTCGTTTTTTTTTTGTTTTTTTTTAATAAGCCTTCTGTCAAATGTGCGCACTGGTACTGGCTGTTTTGCGCATGCATATCTTTGCGTACCACTGAATGGCGTGTCTCTCGTTTCGTATCAAATGAAGCCGCAGGCCAAAAACTCAAGACGCTGTGACTTTGTGATTTCAGACGGGCCGGACAACGTCAGTCTTGAATACCGCGAGTTGTTTGACGCCAACGGTACACGTCATATCGTGGCCATTTGTGACGTCACTGGAGTGAACCCTGTGACCCCTGACATGATCGTCTGGGGCGGTCCGCTGTGTAATGGTACGGGCGTCACCTGCATGGTTACAGTGCACGCGCCGGAGGATGATGGGAAGATTATCGCTTGCATGGCGACAAACGCAGCTAACAATGGACAGAGCAAACTTGCCAGGGTTAAGATATCGCTGACGCGTGAGTACACACACACACACACACACACACACACACACACACACACACACACACACACACACACAGAGAGAGAATGATTTGTTTCATCGATTGATTCGTTTGTTTTCCCGTGGAGGAATGGTTTTGACAGTGACGTCTCTTTGTGTGCACACTTCTTTTCTTCTCTTTTGATCAGGTTTTTGACATTTTTAGGCGAAGTCCCTTTGTACACACTGCACCACTTCTTGATTGACAAAAAATGTTTGTAAACATGAAAACTTAACATTCAAATGCAAAAACAATAAAAGCAAAACAAACGATAAACCAAAGGAAAAGAAACCAACAGACACAGAACAAACCAACCAACAAACAAAAAGCACACAGAAAAACCCCAACAAAACACGAAAAAAAGAAACACGGGAACCCAAAAGAAATGATAGGAAAAGGGACCGAACTCATAGATCCATTACATTTCTCATCACATGGTCGCTTCCGATGTAAGCAAAACCAAACCAAATTAAACGAGACACGAATTTTTTTTTTTTTTTTTAAGGCAGAAATAAATGAGACCGGGTCATACCCGGCCCCCATTTACTGATATTTTTGTTGCAATGTTTGCTCTGCTGTACTCCCCTTTTGTTCTTAGTCTCCACTGTCCCTCTCGCCACCCGTTCTTACGCGTCCCCGACCACCCCTGTACATCAGCCTTTGTTCCCTGGCCAGCCCTGTGTACTGTCCACTAGCCACACGCACGCAGTGTTTCGTATCCGCGATGGCGCGCGTGTCAGTTAGTTGTGTTTGTTTGTGTCTGTTTAGTGTCAATTATCTCCTCAGTCACTTAACCTAAAGTTATCATGTAAACAGTAGTAGTTTCAGGAGAGTTTGTACTTTCTAATCTAAGTTTGTAGTTTAGCGGGTGTATTTTGCGATTTTCACCACTTTTCAAACGCGTGGTCCCTGTCTTTACGCTCCTTAATCGGCGATAGAAAATTGTCTGTGTTTTGATGAGATCTTAAACTATTATAGTCTTAAAGTACTTTTCACGCTCTTTTAGATGCACTTTGTTGGAAGTTTCTAGCTATTATATAACGCCCGCTGTGACTCGTTTTCCATGTGTTAAGAAACATAAATTTCGCTGCGGCTGGTCCACCTGCTCTGCTTTCTGCTCCACTTGGGGCAATGCTTTCTTTGTGGCCCGCGCTAGGCGCATAAGTAGCCGCGAGCTACGCCTCACTGGACAGTCGCCAGCCAGCCCTGCCGCGAGTCACTGCACGTGTCCACGAATTGTCGCTCTCCGCTCTGCCATTTGTACTGTTTTCCCGTAATAAAACTCATGTCATAGTGACCTCTGTGTTTGGTCTCCCTGCCTGCATGAACCGGACCCCTGACACCCGGTTATATAAACATGCAAACAAAAATGATAGTGGCAGTGATCGAACCCGAGCTGTCGCACTTCTTATACCATGGTAACTTCCCTTGTCCCAGAACCTCAAACCACCACAACCCAGACACCATCCACCACTGCAGCACCCCGGAAAACCACGACACCGAGTAGGCCTGCTACCACACCCAAGCCAACCTCTACTGCTGCTCCGCCCAAGCCGCCCTCCACCACTCCAACGCCACAACGCACCCGAAGTACCACTACAGCCTCCCCGAAAACGCCAAGTACCGCTGCGCCACCGCGCAACTCGAGCTCTGGCCCGTCTTCCAGTGCTGCCGCACCTCAACGTTCCTCCACAAAAAAACAACCAGCATCAACCACCGCGGCTCCTCAGCCTCCAACCAAACGCGTGAAGACTACTCAACGTCCCGACACTTCCGCACCCCAGAGGACTTCCAGGCCGATCACCTACCACACCACCCCCAGGCTTCACCAGGGTTCGGGCACCACGTCACCGCACCACGAGCACGTGAGCCCGGGTGTGACGGCCGCGAGAGAGGGAGGGAGCAGCCAAGGGGCGGGGAGGAGGCGGACTGCGGTGGGGGTGGGGGTAGGAGTGAGTGTCTTCTTGGTGCTGCTGGCTGGTATTGCCGTGTACATGGTCTGGAGACGACGAAAGGCAGGTCGGTATCAGTGTTAATATTTTCTTGTTCAATTTGTAGGTGGGTGGGTGCTGGTTTGGACGTGTGGTGGGAAGCACGGTGCGTGGAAAGGGGGAGGGGGGAGAGTGTCGACTTGTGTTACATCAGCCGGCCTCAATACTATGCATTTTTGTTGTTGTTGTTGTAATAGTAGGGCAATTGAATCTGACTCCGTATGGGGAACCGGGGTGGCCGAATGATAGAGCGTTGAACTTTTAATGCTCGGGTCGTGAGTTCGTATACCGGCTGGGGCCAAATATTTGTGCTGGCTTTTCATCGTTGCCCCGTCTTTGATATCACTCGTATGTGGTGGAAAAGGACGTTAAACCCCCAAACACCCACCCACGCACCCTAACGCCGTATTACAGGCGGTGAGTACTGCGTCTGCATGGTCATATCGGAGTTACTCTCTCCGGCTTATCTCTCAAGTTCGTTTATGGTTTTCTCAATCAAATTTTCTTGTTTTCTGCGCATTGCATAGCTAATGATGTCAAAAAATATGCAAAAGCGTTAAATTCGTATGTACTGTATTTTCAGAACGTGAGCCCTTCCTGTTTGAACGTTCTCTGGAGATGGCACCAGCCGACCTGTCCGAACCTACCCCCGGTATGAGGATTTTTATAGGCTAATAGACATTTTCCTCCGCTCCCCCCCCCCCCTCTTTTGTTTTAAAACCACCACTGAATTATGTGCTAGAATATTAAATTACAATAAACAGAAATAAAGAACATAAGGATCACTAGTTCAATAAACATGGTCTATTGTCTGCAGCTTTTGAATTTTGTTTGAGAGAATCTATAATAACGTAATGCCACTGCGGTTGCTGAAATGTGCATTGCAGACACGTAGTTATTTAATCTGACGTATTTTTTCATGCTGTGCTAGTCTCACACACACACACACACACACACACACACACACACACACACACACACACACACACACACACACACACACACACACACAAACTTCACGGTCACACGTTCTTACTGCCCATGTCCTGATCGTACACGAACGTACTATTATAATGATGACGGGGAAAACAACAACAACAAAATACAACAGCAACAACAACACTGTTGATGTTGTATAGGAGAGAACTGTGTTTGTATGATAACGTACAAAGACACGAAGATATATACACACCCCAACAGAGAAAGAAACTTATATAATATACAGATTTTCAATACTCGATGTATTACTCCGTTCTTTTACAGGCGGTCAGCGCGGCATTCTTCCAAAGTTTCCAAAGCCGAAGACGTATGATGCCTAGAGCCTAATACACAATGAGTCCGAAGAAGAGGGCGCTGTGATATCCTGGGTATAGCTGGATGGCCACAGTACTTCGTTATGTAAAAGGCTTTCAGAAAGATACTTGCTCTCATTGAGTGATACATAGTAAGTGTGGGACACAGATCTTCCTACAAGTCGGATTACATCCGGATCTGTTTGCTGGACTGACGTCTCCACATTCAAAGCGGCCACCAGGCCTTATCAGTTATGATCCAGTCAATGGTTGAACCATAGGAGATTCTGTCACGTGTTGATTTCGTTTGGCATTTATATCACTGACAAGGACGGTTCAGGGGGAAATAACTCTGTATATTGTCTGATTTAACTGCCTCTACACAGGATTCGCACAGCTGTAAGCGGAATTCAAACGGAGTTGTTGTCGTTTTTCTAATGGGATTACCCTGTGCTATTTTCACTTTTGGCCAAGCTGCATGCAGGCCTGTGACGTCATGCGTCACAAATTAGGAAGATGCAGAACGTGATTGATCAAGTGCACGAGGCGTGAACTAAAGGGCCAGAACTCGTTCAGGACAGGTCTTTAAACGCGCGCGCGCACACGCACGCACGCACACACACACACACACACACACACACACACACACACACACACACACACACACACACACAACAAAACAGACAATGGCTGAATCTGTACGCCTTTGCTTCCAACCTAAACTCTGATTATATATTTTACCACAATATTTTACCACAATATTTTACAATTCAATACTAAGGCATCACCTACAAATAAAGCCCCAACCCTCGTTGCCCCCCCCCCCCCCCTTCGAAAAAAAGAACAACAGCAATCCCCTACATATGTAAGTTTTAGGGTGAAACTGGATCGGCTCAAACACTTTTTGCAGTTGGGAACCGATTGTTGTGTTTGCGGTAGATACGCAGCACCACAATGAAAACAATAAATATTCAGATACCGTAATATACGTATGACGTCGTCTCGCGTGTTTGTGGCTACAACTACGACTTTCGTCAAGAGAGTGATGTCACGAAGAAAATCATTTTGTCCTTCGTGTTCATTGGAATTACTCTGTGTGTGTGTGTGTGTGTGTGTGTGTGTGTGTGTGTGTGTACACGTGTGTGTGTGTACACACATGTTTGTGTTATGATCAAGAAACGTGTGCATGACCCCATTTCTTTATTTGAGGGAACGTATCAATTACTTATCCGATTTCACCAATATGGTAGGTCGCTCTTTAATAAAGTTTTTCACTTTCTCTCAGATCGAGGGACACACACACACACACACACACACACACACACACACACACACACACACACACACACACACAAAATAAGATAGGGATTTATTTTGTACAATGCAATAACTATCATACACACTCAAAAACAACAGTTCCTTCATGGTAGCAGTAGAACCGTTAACGCAGAGGCTCCCTGGCGCCTAAAGCCGTTTTGAAAATCTGTTTTTAGCCTAGATATTGGTTCCCTTAAATGATACATTCATTTTGGGGGTGGGGGGGGGGTGTCCTCTCTCTCTCTCTCTCTCTGTCTGTTTACTAAGATCATATAACAAGTCCCTATGTTATGATCACCTCGTGCTCACTTGGCAACATGCTAAGATACACGTTTCTCACGCGGCTCGCGCATATTGATAACAGTTAAGGGACGTCATCAGCGTTGAAACGTGTACACTAATTACCGTTCTTTTTCACCAACACCTACCAATACTAGGGGATTGCTGTCTATATTACATCTATACTTACAGTCAGAATATCTAGCGTGACGTCCACAAACTACCATTTAACATAAGAATTAAGTATAAGAAACCTGTCTTCTTGACAGCACGACAACAGTCGAAGTTTGGTGCGCGTGGAGTAAAGATCTTTTTCGCTCTGGGACTAGCGCATGGAATATTTGTACAATGTTGACCAGAAATCTTACCTCGACCGTCTTGTTTCTGGTCATACAATGTCTGATGATCAGACAAGTCAGCGGTTGTAAGTACTTGACATTGTAACATGAACTTTTTTAAAAGGGTGCCGCATAAGCTGGTAATTAGATGTGGTTTATGGTCATGAATTGCGCCCTTGGTGTTGGACAAGGTTATTGTCATACGGTAAACGCTCGACTCGACTTGCGTCTCGTTCAAACAAGAATTTGCTCGATTCTTTCCTAAATCTTGATATTGCGCACTTTCTATACGATAACTGATAGTATTCTAAGTCATATCTAGTTTTTCCTTAACCTGCCTTCACGAAGATTTTCATTTATTATGCTGTGTTTACAAGAATAAGTTATAGTAAAGTATCAAGAAGGAATCTAGTCAACGTTTTTGTCAACAGTGAGAATGGACTGTAATAACGATAAAACTGTCCTGGTAAATACCTACTACACCACCATCAACTGTTACACGTCGATGGACTACAACTCCGAGGTCAAATGGCAGCTCGTGTCTACGACAGGCGAGACGACAGATATAGGCACGTGCTATGACCGATACACGTGCTCCTCGTTACACAGTCCCTACATCACCCTCAGTAGATTTACAAGCTATAGCTCCATAAAGATAACACGTATCGAGGAACATACAGCTGGCACTGTCATCTGTAAGGAGATTTTCAGCAACGATACACAGGAGTCGGCCAACTGCTCTCTTAAAGTTGCAAGTGAGTTTGATTTTAAACGCTCTAGTTCACTAGTCTTCACACACGCCATCTTATCAGTTTGGAACAGTTTCGCTGTTCGATATCCTTTCAGCATATCCTGCTTAATTCATTCAGTTCTATGTTTTCCGTTTGTGGGCTTACAAAACAACGAGTGTATAGTGTTTTGTTTTTTTTTTATAATGTGTGACCTTTCAGCTATCAGCCAAAGCTACTGCAGCTCTGGCAAAGTGGAAGTTACCGAAGGTAGCAGCACCAACCTCAGATGTGAGGTAGCTTTCTCTAACAGCACCATCAACTGGATCTACGAACCCCTCGTAGGGAACAGCTCCACCCTTGGCTACTGCACGTACAGTTACTACGGCAAATGCAACACTACCAACACAGACCTCTCCTTCACCCTGTCCAGATACAGCACGTCATCGACCATCAACTTCAGGGACGTAACACGTGACAATGTGGGAAATGTTACCTGTACGGACGGACGCCAAAACCCTAGCTGCCAACTCGTTGTCAATAGTAAGTGGCACATTGGTACATGTAGTTGGTGACGAAACCTTTCCAAGCTTTTCAGTTTTTGATGACCCTTCTGGTCAAATTCACAGAGATTGGGCAAATGTTTTTCTTTTATTATTATTATTATTTAGTGATCGTTGTTTGACAGGACACCTGCCTCCTGCGTATTGATGGTTGAGAACTATACCTTTTTTCTGAACTAGTTATTAGTCTCTTGTAGTAAAGACCAAGGTCACACGTGAGTGATAAAGACTATGCCCCTCTAGGTGCACCCCCCCCCCACCACCCCAGGATGTAATTTCAATGTGTGAGAATTCCGAAACTGAGTTTTAAGATAATTAGGCCCGTTTCTCACACCGCAGTTTCTTGGGGTCATATTCATTAGTTTGTATCGCCATATCTATTTTCCTTTGTAAAACCAACGAATAAGGCAATTTGTAATTGAACTATGATGATTTTGCATCCATCGGGGGTTTGGCTTTCCAGGAAATGGGGAGATTGACCGTTGCGAGGTGAAGTTACATAAGGAGAACTGGACACTCGTGGGATCGTGTTTTGTGAAGAAGCTCTTCTCCTCACAGGGGCTGTATGAATACGAAGTCAGACAGACCATGAAGGTGAACAATGTGTGTGTGTGTGTGTGTGTGTGTGTGTGTGTGTGTGTGTGTGTGTGTGTGTGGAGGGGGAGGGGGTATTTAAGAAACGCCGAAAGGCAAGATGGAAAGTACAGTGCATGACACAACCTGAATACGTCAGCTTCGGACCGTTGCAGTTTTCGTTTGCATCGCTGCACGAGAGTACAGGCGCGCTAACATTAGTAACAAGTGCAACTACCGCAGAGTAAATTTGACCTCTGTGGTTAAGCCAAGTAAACAACAACAATGATGATAATGATGATGATGATGATAATAGTCGCTTTTATATAAATAGTATTAAATTTGCGCCGATCGTTTCTCTCTCTCTCTCTCTCTCTCTCTCTCTCTCTCTCTCTCTCTCTTGTTTTTCTTCTTTTAGACGAATGGTGTCAACGCCCGCCCCTTCTCCATCATGTACCACAACTTGTTTGAGAGGCGGCGTAGATTCCAGCCCGAACCGTACACCGACTTGCAGAGCAACAGAGTTTACTACAAAGGGACCTTTACTTACTCATGGCCGGTGCCGACAGTGGACGCGAATTACTCCTACACATTTAGTGTCTACCCCGGGGGTTACCAGAAGTCGGCACCAGAAGCGTTTGCGATAGGTGAAGACAGGACATTGCTTTTACGTAGTTTTGTCACTTGTAATCTTTATTTGGCGTAATGGAAATCTGTGTGTGTGTGTGTGTGTGTGTGTGTGTGTGTGTGTGTGTGTGTGTGTGTCTGTGTGTCTGTGTGTGTGTGTTCCTAACCGATCCATAACAGAACGACCGTGACGACAGCATGTCACGGGGGGGGGGGGGGGGGGGGGGGGGGGGGGGGGGGGGGGGGGGGGGGGCGTTGGCGTGCGTGCGTACGTTCATGTGTGCGTATCCGTGTTTTGAAGAAACCCTTCTTTCAATACGTGTTTGTTTGTTTGTTTGTTTCAGGCACCCCATCTCCACCAACACACAACTGTAGCGAGCTGAGGTACTTGCCCGAGGAGGGGCGAGCTCCGTGTGTGTGCAGCACGACCAATCTTGGCAGTCCGCCGGGGAGGCTACTCTGGTATTCAGGGGACACTATCCTCGCTGCAGGCGATTACAACGTGACGTCACTGGAGTTTCCCGAGAACAAGGTGCATCGCTGGAACGATGGAAGAAGCAGCGGGTGTCGGCTGGACTGGGCTGTGGGTTACAACGTGACCTTGACCAACCACGTCGCTTGTGAGTGGACACACCCAGTATTCAGTTTTGAAAATATCAGTCAAGTACTGGAACAATCAAGCAACCCTAACCCAGTCACATAGCCCTAGCCGCGTTTCACTCTTTTCATTGCCTTTAATCCTTTTGTATCTAGTCATCTTTCAACAGTTTTGCATTAATCATCTTTATACCACTTTACCGCGATTACAGGTCATGATGTAAAACTATGCAAACGATCATACGTGGTATAACATTTTCACTCATTCAAAATCACACATGATGGATGTAACTGAAAAGTGCACATGCACTTCGTCTAACATGTTCCAGCAGCATGTTCTAACTAGAGGATTTACATCACGACATGACGCCAAAAGCGACTAGGAATACTTTTCGTCACGAGATGACGCGGTTCGACCACGTACGGGAGCTTTACCAGTCCCTGGATGGGGAATAGTTGAATTTTTTTTCCACGAACGGTCTTGCTTTTGACAACCGTAAGCCTAGTTCCAGTTTTTTTTTTTGCTCAAACGGAGTCTTCGAAACGGCTTCTCCTAGCCTATACACAAAGCGAAGTAACGCACCTCAGTCAGAGATGCCGCGTGAAGATTTTGGATTGCCGATGTCAGATTTTAAATCAAAGAACGGGTACGGACGTGGTATAAGTAATTTTTCCCAAATTCGGTGTTTCGGTCGACATTAACAACGTCGTGTGGTGTATTTTCCGTAACTGAGTGCACTTGATTGTGAAAACTCTATTTCAATCGGTTTCAGAAGTGCATCCTCATTTTGACTATTGAATCGAGCATGCACATATCTTGATATGCCTCGGAGACGGATGGCATGTTCCTATTTATGCCGTATTACAAGAAGTCGCAGATCTAAAACCAAAGACGCTGTGACCTTGTGATTTCAGACGGGCCGGACAACGTAAGTATGGAATACCACGAGTCGACTTTCAATGATGCGGCCTTTTTTTTTTTTTTTTTTTGTCTTGCGCATGCATAATTTATATTCGCGTACCTAGGAATGACGTGTGTCTTGTTATGTCGTATCAAATGAAGGCGCAGATCTAAAATCAAAGACGCTGTGACCTTGTGATTTCAGACGGGCCGGACAACGTCAGTCTCGAGTACCGCGAGTTGTTTGACGCCAACGGTACACGTCACATCGTGGCCATTTGTGACGTCACGGGAGTGAACCCTGTGACCCCTGACATGATCGTCTGGGGCGGTCCGCTGTGTAATGGTACGGGCGTCACGTGCATGGTTACGGTGCACGCGCCAGAGGATGATGGGAAGGTTATCGCTTGCATGGCGACAAACGCTGCTAACAATGGACAGAGCAAACGTGCCAGGGTTAAGATATCGCTGACGCGTAAGTACTCGCGTACGCACGCACAGATGACACAATGTTGCGTCACTTCTTTTCTTGTCTTTTTTGTTTGTTTGTTTGTTTGTTTGTTTGTTTTGTTTTACCAGGCTGATGTAGTTTCTTTGGTACACGCAACACCACTCCTTCGTTTTGTAATATGAAAATTGTACGCAGATGCAACAGCAACAGCAACAACAAAGAAACAAAATATAAAAAAGAGATTAAACAAACAAACAAACAAACAAAACTAAACAAATGCAAGAAATAAGAATGTATGCAAAGGAAAGAAAAGAAAGGAAAAACATCTGCTTTAAGGGAACTAATCGGTAAGTGGACGCTGCAAGGGAGAGAACTGTGCCTCTATGGGGGGAGTGATCACTAGATCTATCAGTTGCCAGGACAGAAAAATACAAAATGACAGGAAAGAGGGGGTTGGGGCACTAGCGTATACTGCGATGAGGCAATCACACCATCGACCATACCTGAAGGTGGCACAGCTGTGACACCCAAACAATACGAACGAACCACAGTAAAGTGGCGTCGCATGTTGGGCACAGAACCATGCCACTACTAAAACAACAACCAAAAAATATTAGCGAAAGGGATCCAACTCACAGATCCGTCACACGTCTCATCACGTAGTCATTCTCCTTGTCTCAGAACCTCAAACCACCACAACCCAGACACCATCTACCACTACAGCACCCCGGAAAACCACAACCACGACACCGAGTAGGCCTGCTACCACACCCACGCCAACCTCTACTGCTGCTCCGCCCACGCCGCCCTCCACCACTCCAACACCACAACGCACCCCCAGTACCACTTCCGCCTCCCCGAAAACACCAAGTACCGCTGCGCCACCGCGCACCTCGAGTTCTGGCCTGTCTTCCAGTACTGCCGCACCTCAACCTCCCTCCACAAAACAACCACCATCAACCACCGCGGCTCCTCAGCCTCCAACCAAACGCGTGAAGACTACTCAACGTCCCAGCACTTCCGCGCCCCAGAGGACTTCCAGGCCGATCACCTACCACACCACCCCCAGGGTTCACCAGGGTTCGGGCACCACGTCACCGCACCACGAGCACGTGAGCCCGGGTGTGACGGCTGCGAGAGAGGGAGGGAGCAGCCAAGGGGCGGGGAGGAGGCGGACTGCCGTGGGGGTGGGGGTAGGAGTGAGTGTCTTCTTGGTGCTGCTGGCTGGTATTGCCGTGTACATGGTCTGGAGACGACGAAAGGCAGGTTAGTGAATTAGCATCAACTTCAGCATTCAGACATATCGGAGTTATTCTCTTTTCTCTGCCTTGTTTTCTCAGTCCAAGTTCCTTGCCGCTGCATTTTGCATAGCTAATAATGCCAAAGATTGTGCATAAAAAATATTCTATATTTGTTTGTTTTTTCTCCAGAGCGCGACCCCTATCTATATGAACGATCTCTGGAGATGTCACCAGCAGACATGTCTGAACCCACCCGTGGTATGAGGATTTTTTAAAAGTTCAGTGATATTCTGTTCCCTGATTTACCCAATATAAAAAAAGCACTTTATCTTCTGCATAAAAAAATGTAATTGAACAGTTGGGTATATAACGCATGTACATGATCCATTCGCTGTAGTCTTTCGGGTTTTCTTACTGAGACGAATCAGGGTTTGTTTGGGTTGTTTGGGAGTTTAACGTCCTGTTCCACCACGTAAGGGTGATATCAAGACGGGGCAACGGGAAAAAGACCAGCACAAAATAATATTTGGCCCCAGCCGGGATTCGAACTCACGACCCGTGCATTGGGAGTCCAACCCTCTGCCATTCGACTATCCTGGCTCCCCGAGACGAATCAGAGTTGCAAGAGGAAGGACAGTAAGAGAACGTCAGTTTAGATTTACAGATCCCAGATGCAGGACGGAAACTTAGAAAGAAAATAATGTAGGCGTATGGTTATTGCCAGTGCTCCATGTCTGACTCTGTTCTGTTACAGGTGGTCTGCGCGGCGTTCTTCCCAACTTTCCCAAACCCAAGACATACGATGCCTAGAACACAATGATGTGCCATGTGCTGGAAGACTGTGACTTCGCCTACAAGTTACAGGAAATTCCTCGATGGGGTTTTTCGATTTTTTTTTTTTTGCTTATGCAGTGCTGCCAGCGAATGATACATTGTTCATGTAATGATATTAATGAAAACGGAGTATTTATATAGCGCCAAACCTTATCTAAGCTGTATGCGCTTTACATGAAACATATTGATTTATAGAAAACGGATAATTTACTAAGGTTTTCAGCGGACAGGTGTCTCCATAATCAAACCACAGACATCCCAGTCGGTGTTTATGACTGAGCCATAGCAGATCCTGTCAGAGGTTATATTTCCACTGAACATTCATAATACTAACAATCATTGAGCCCCCCCCCCCCCCCTCCCCAAAAGAAGAAAAGGAAAAAAAAGAAAAAGAAAAAAAAAGAAACAAAAAAACAACAACAAACCAACTGACAAACAACAAACCAGAACAAACAACAAAATAAAACGAAACAACAACGAAAAAGCCAACAAAACAACAACAACAACAAAACCCAATAACAACAAAAACGACAACGACAAAACAACGACGACAACAACAACAACAAACAAAACAAAAGACCAAACAAAACAAAACAAATCAAAAACAGGGACTGTCAAGAGGAAACAACTTCTGGTAGGATACCGTATGGGTCGCTCACAGTAAGTCACTGACTGGATCCGTACGTCTGTGCTTCCAACATTCGATCTTTAGACGCAGCAGCGACACTTAGAGTGCATGTAAAGCGACTGAATACAGACTGCCTGCACTGCAAGAATTGTGTAAAAGTGATTACGTCAAATGTATTATGCGTCATCCCAGTAAGGCTGCACAGTTTTCAACGAAAACAACGTCATATCTCTTTTCTGAAAACAAGATTGGAATGACCAGCCCAGTGTCAGTTGTTTCCTTTGAGAGAGAGAGAGAGAATGTGTGTGTGTGTGTGTGTGTGTGTGTGTGTGTGTGTGTGTGTGTGTGTGTGTTTTCCTAAACGATTTATAACAGAACGACCGTGACGACAGCAGGTCACTAAATGGAAACGGCATACGGGGCTGGTGACCACATTCTTGTATTTGCTGTGTTTATCCACCCCTCCACTGTGACACCAGAAAACAGGAATATGCAGATTTCGTAATAAATGTGTGGTGTATATTGAACCAAAAACTTGATGCCATGAATCATTTCTCTCTCGTGTTGGAATCACTAAGGCTGCACAGTTTTCAACGAAAACAACGTCACATCTTTTTTCTGAAAACAAGATTGGAATGACCAGCCCAGTGTCAGTTCTTTCCTTTGAGAGAGAGAGAGAGAGAGAGAGAGAGAATGTGTGTGTGTGTGTGTGTGTGTGTGTGTGTGTGTGTGTGTGTGTGTGTGACGACTTCACGGAAAGTCTCATAAAGCGTGCGTCACCCCGTATGAGAATTCCTTTCCCGATTTTGCCATTGAGGTCGGTCGATCTGCAGCACGTATTTCACTCTTTCAGTCAGAGGTTCTCATATATGCTCGTTACAAACGTATGTAGCACACACACACAGACACACACACACACACACACACACACACACACACACACACACACACACACACACACACACACACCACGAAATCAACATGCGCACTTATTTGCTAGACCGGAATGCAATACAAAAAAGCAGTTTTCTCATCGGAGCAGTGGTATTGTTCTTTTATGATTGCCGTGTTTTCAATACCTGTTAGCGACCTAGCTGATACTGTTTTTTTTGTTTTGTTTTTTTTCCCCTTGATACATTGATGTCGCCCTCTCTCTCTCTCTCTCTCCCCCCTCTCTGTCTGTCTGTCTGTCTATCTGTCTCTCTCTCTCTCTTTCTCCATGTCTGACTCTGTTCTGTTACTGGTGGTGAGCCTCTTATTCCGTTGCGTTTTGGCTTATATACTTGGTTGTCTGTTTGGTGACTGTCCTTGTTTGTTTGTTTGTTTGTTTGTTTAGATTGCTTGAATTTTGTTCTTTCTTTCTTTCTCTCTTTTGTAATTTAGAGTAGCAACGGCAGGTTTGGAAATGGTAACTGTGCCAATAGCTCTACCGTTGAAAAATAAAGGATCATTGTCATTGTCACTGTCTGTCTCGCTCTTCTAACATATGATGACCTCGTCCTGAGTTGGCAACGTGCTAGCTAGGATACACGTTTCTCACGCAGCTCGCGGATAATGATAACAATTAAGGGACGTAATAAGCGTTGAAACATGTGCACTAATTACCGTACTTTGTCACCTGCACCTACCATTTGCTACATTATCACCGTCTACATATCATGTATACTTACTGTCAGAATATCTTGCGTGACGTCCACGGACCAGCATTAGACATGACAACTAAGTATGAGAAACCTGTTTTTAAGAACCTGACAGCAGTCGAAGTTAGTATCGTGTGGAAGAAAGATCTTTTATTTGCTCCGTTACTAGCGTATGGACTGTCTGTACAATGTTGACCAGACCTCTTGCCGCGACCGTCTTGTTTCTGGTCACACAATGCCTAGTGCTAAAGCAAGGGAGCTGTTGTAAGTAATATTACACGAATAATAACTCTCTCTCTCTCTCTCTCTCTCTCTCTCTCTCTCTCTCTCTATATATATATATATATATATATATATATATATATATACATATATATGATGTTAAAAGATTGGGGCGGTCGGTGGTCTAATGGTTAAGACCTCGTCGCCGATGCGAGAGGTCAGGTTCGACTCCCACTCGGGGTAAAGAATTTTTCCTTATCGAACATGACAACGTACATTCGGGCCGATCGTCAGTGGTTCTCTCCGGGTACTCCGGCTTCCTCCCCCTCTGCTTTGGAAAGTTTCAGCCCACAAAATTTGTAAATAAATGCAGTTCTAAATCCCGAGTCTTAAATAGCTGAGCTGACCCTTCGCACCACGTGAATGTAATGTGTTCGTGTCCAGTGATGAGAGTGATACAATGATACAATACACAGTTATTGTTGTTGTTGTTATTGTTATTATTATTATTATACGTGCCGCGCAAAGCTAGGTTGATAAATAGGAACCGGGCACTGCCATGAACGGCGATACTGGTGCAAGCTTGTCGTCATTGTGGGGGGAAAAGCCTCATCGCCATGAATGTGATAAACACCTAGTCCCTTTTACTACTGTACAGTATTTGGTTATAGTTTTCTCTTACTCTGGGGGAGTCGGGCTAGCCGAATGGTAAAGCGTTGGACTCCCGACGCTCAAGTCGTGAGTTCGAATCCCGGCTGGGGCCACATATTTGTGCTGGCCTTTTTCTCGTTGCCCCGTCTTTGATATCACCCATACGTGGTGGAAAAGGACGTTAAACTCCCAAAACACCCACCCTTCTCTTACTCTGACAAATTGTCACTGCCGTGTGTGCGTACACTATCAGATATGGTAAAATATCAAAGATGTATGAAAGAATCGAGACAACGTTTTGTCAACAGTGAATGTGAACTGCGGCTACACGCAACCTATACTGGTGGATACCTTCAGCATCAAGATCAGCTGTTACACGTCAGATAGCGACTCCGAGGTCAAATGGCAGCTCGTGTCTACGTCAGGCGAGACGACAGATATAGGCACGTGTTATGACCGCTACACGTGCTCTTCACTACACAGTCCCTACATCACCCTGACCAGATCTTATTCAGACAGCACCCTCAAGATATCGCATATCAAGGAACATACAGCTGGCACTGTCATCTGTACGGAGATTTCCACCAACGATACACAGGAGTCGGCCAACTGCACTCTCGAAGTTTCTAGTGAGTTTGATTTTAAAGGGACAGGTTTGTGTGAGTTTGATTTTAACACCCAAGGGTTCACGTATCAAAGTTGAGAGTGACATCCAGACATTCTTATTCACATCAGTACTTGTACAGGAAATAACCAAAATGCAAAATAAAGTATATCAACTCAGCTGAGCAACTGTTGTCTTTTTCTTAACGATAGAAAAATATATAATGCCAGGTTCTTAACTGTATAATAGTTGCTTGAGGCCATTAACAAAGTGAGTCGAAAGCTGCTAGGATGGTTCCAAAATTTTCTAGGAATAAACCGGGTACGGATGTCAGAAAGACCAGGACAGTATAAAAGAAAATGTAACTCGTCTTTAATATCAAGCTGACCTTGAAATCAAAACTAATCACGACATTTCGGATTCCATCCATGACCTGGGAGGAAGACCACTGAAGCTGGCAAAGAGATGGGGTAGAAAACAAAATCGATAGTCTTCTCCACTACCTTTGCTACATGCAAATATATCTCTTGTTACGGTGTCTTGTCGGCGTTAGCTATGCATCTGCGCTGCACATTCATCACAAATGACGTAAACATCCTGTTGCCTTGAAACCACACGCTTAGTTTTTGGTGACGTTACTGAGCGACGCAATGATGAGTCCGCCATTAACACTAGCGGCATTTTACTTGAAGTACACGAAACCTGTCTTCTTGACAGCACGACCGTGACTTCTGGTCACTTCCTCGTTTCCCTAAAACTGTCAGAAATGTACCGTGTATATTTTCCGACATGTTCTGATCATCGCAAACTGTGTCACCCGCGATCTGAGCCAGTGATTTATCTTATGAAATAAATTTACAGAATAATTATGATAAATATTCCATCATCAACGTGCGCCTCGTTCAGGGGTTACAAGTTGTTTTAACTTCCTTTAAGACGCCTCCCGTCTCATTTCTCAACTTGAAGATCTACGAGTGTGCCGTTTTTTCTTCTATGAACTTTCAGATATCAAGCAAGTGGGCCCCTGCAGCGTTGGGGAAGTGGAAACTACCGTAGGTGGTAGCACAGACCTGATGTGCGGCGTAGCCTTCTCTAACGTCTCCGTCAGCTGGATCCACAATCCCCTCGCAGGGACCAATATCGATCTTGGCTACTGCGATTACATTAACTACCGCAGCAGATGCAACGTTACCAACAAAGACTTCTCCATCGGCTTGTCCAGATACAGCACGACATCGACCATCATGTTCAGGAACGTAACACGTGACATTGCTGGGAATGTTACCTGTACGGACGGACGTGAAAACGCCAGCTGTGTAATCCATGTTTACAGTAAGTGGCACTACTACTGAATTAAGTTTTTATACCGGCCCCCGTAGTGTAGTGGTTAGCACTTCGGATCATGGACCGGGAGACCCGGGTTCGAATCCCAGCCGAGGCAAGCGGGATATTTCCTACCTAGGTCGGCTCCTACCCAGAGCGGGTGTGCTATGGGCCCAATGGGGAGGCTGTTACCACACAGCCGAGTTTCACCCACTTCACGGGTGCGACTTTGGGGGTGCTTCCCTTAGTATGACACGTCTTATGATGTGGATGATTACACGGCCGGCACCGCAGGTGCCGTAGTTCCCGGGCCTGGTTAATACCGGGATATTTATGACAGGAAGCGTGGAATGCGGCCCTGTCCCGCAGTCTCAAACCACATGGACCTCCATAGCATCATCTCACTATCATCCTCATCTCCATCCTCATGCATAATAAAAATTGTCCCAGCTTCCGAGTCCTCCGTGGGTTCCACCCATGACCTGGGAGGAACACCACTGGAGTTGGCAAAAAGAGTTGGGGCAGCAAAAAAAAAAAAAAAAAAAGTTTTAAAGGGCACAATGGTAGTTGGTGACTAAATCGGTCCAAGCATATTTTTAATAGCCCCTCCTAACCGGGTCAGGGTCACATGATCATGGTGAAAAATTCAGTTTTAAAAATCATTAGTCCAGTTATAAAATTTATAGTTGCAGTCCATAGACAGACCCGGAGACAGAGGGGTGGGGAGGGGTGGGGGTACCAAGTCAGGGTAACCAAGCTAAAGGTACGACCTCGACCTTTTAGGCACGTGACTGGGGTTAAAGTGAGGGGGAGGGCGGAGGGCGGAGTGAGATTTTCTTTTCAGAATACGGCCGTCCGTCGAGGCATACCGTGATTATCGCTTTCTGCTCACGCCTTTCCCGCTTGGGGGCGCTTGGCTAGCTCTCCTTCCACAGCTTGGCCGGGGGAGGGGGGAGGGAGGGCGGAGGTGTGGGGAGGGGACACCCGAGCAAAAGGAAGGAAGCAACTTTGGCGAAACAATCGCGCGGTCGACCGTGTGAGTGGGTGGGTGGGTGTTTGGGAGTTTAACGTCCTTTTCCACCACGTACGGGTGATATCAAAGACGGGGCAACGATGAAGAGGCCAGCACAATATGTGGCCCCAGCGGGGATCGACCTCACGACCCGAGCATTGGAGGTCCAACGCTCTTACCATTCGGCCACCCCGGCTCCCCTCGACCG
>JACVVK020000145.1:982500-992500 GCA_018292915.2 Batillaria attramentaria
TGCATGGTTACAGTGCACGCGCCGGAGGATGATGGGAAGATTATCGCTTGCATGGCGACAAACACTGCTAACAATGGACAGAGCAAACGTGCCAGGGTTAAGATATCGCTGACGCGTGAGTACTCACACACACACACACACACACACACACACACACACACACACGTCGCACAACTCCCGCCAAAAAGAACGCAGCAGCATAGTGTGCACGTAAAGTGTCTATGACGCATATTTCGTTACGTCACTGTCTGCGTGAAAGTATGTATTGTCTGGAGAAACGTCAAAGTCTTGTTTTGTATCACTGAAACTTGCTGCTGCGCCCAACGACATCTGCCCCATCCCATAAAGTTGTTTCTCTATAGAAAAACGAACAACAATAAAAATAAACAAGAAAAAAAAAACAAACAAACAAGAAAATGATAGCGAAATGGATCGAACTCACAGGTCCGTCACACTTCTCATCGAATCGTAATTTTCCGTGTCTCAGAACCTCAAACCACCACAACACAGACACCATCTACCACTACAGCACCCCGGAAAACCACGACACCGAGTTGGCCTGCTACCACACCCACGCCAACCTCTACTGCTGCTCCACCCACGCCGCCCTCCACCACTCCAACACCGCAACGCACCCCCAGTACCACTACCGCCTCCCCGAAAACGCCAAGTACCGCTGCGCCACCGCGCACCTCGAGCTCTGGCCCGTCTTCCAGTACTGCCGCACCCCAACCTTCCTCCACAAAAAAACAACCAGCATCAACCACCGCGGCTCCTCAGCCTCCAACCAAACGCGTGAAGACTACTCAACGTCCCAGCACTGCCGCACCCCAGACGACTTCCAGGCCGATCACCTACCACACCACCCCCGGGGTTCACCAGGGTTCGGGAACCACGTCACCGCACCACGAGCACGTGAGCCCGGGTGTGACGGCCGCGAGAGAGGGAGGGAGCAGCCAAGGGGCGGGGAGGAGGCGGACTGCCGTGGGGGTGGGGGTTGGAGTGAGTGTCTTCTTGGTGCTGCTGGCTGGTATTGCCGTGTACATGGTGTGGAGACGACGAAAGGCAGGTTAGTATCAGCATTTTTTTTTCTTCTTCTTCCAGAAATGGAATTGCAGTCAGGTCACTGTTTTTGGAAAGGCACGCACATACTTAAAGACCTATTTGAATCAATTTGTGTAGCCTTAGGCCCATCTCCATTCACTCAGCAAGAATTTTTCTTTGTCTTGTAAGGTAAACTGAAGCTGACGTCATAATTATGATGTACTGAAAACTGACTCAGCATGGTTATATGAAGGCGTTGAGCTCTCAAGTGTATGTAGTGAATTGTTTTCTGCATGGTGTCGCTGAGCAGTGTCATAGTTAATGATGTCAAAGATCATAGTGTCGCTGAGAAGTGTCATAGTTAATGATGTCAAAGATCATAGTGTCGCTGAGAAGTGTCAAAGTTAATGTTGTCAAAGATCATAGTGTCGCTGAGAAGTGTCAAAGTTAATGTTGTCAAAGATCATAGTGTCGCTGAGAAGTGCCAAAGTTAATGATGTCAAAGATCATAGTGTCGCTTCGCAGTGTCGTAATTAATGATGTCAAACATCATGGTATCGCCGTACAGTGTCACAGTTAATGATGTCAAACATGGTATCGCCGCACAGTGTCATAGTTAATGATGTCAAAGATCATGGTGTCGCTGCGCAGTGTAATAATTAACGTTATCAAAGATCGCTACACAGTGTCGTAGTACAAAGAGCATGATGTCGCTGCACAGTGTCGTAGTTAATGATGTCAAAGATCATGATGTCGCCGCGCAGTGTCGTAGTTAACGACGTCAAAATCACGGTGTCGCTTTGCAGTGTCATAGTAAATAATGTCAAAGATCATGGTGTCGCTGCACTGTGTCATAGTTAATCATATCAAAAGATCATGGTGTCGCTGCACATCATGTCAAAGATCACGGTGTCGCTGCACTGTGTCATAGTTAATCATGTCAAAGAGCATGAATAAAAAAACGCCCAATCTGGTAATTTCAGACTCCTTCCTGTACGAACGTTCTCTGGAGATGTCACCAGCCGACATGTCTGCGCCAACCCGTGGTATGAACGTTTTTGTAAAGTTTAACGAGCTTTTCCGTTTGATATTTTGATCTCTGTTTTCCCCGAAAAAAAATGAACAGTAACGGAATACGATAAATCTTCCATAGACACGATATGGACATGGCCCATATGCTGTAGTTATAAGTTTTTCTCGAAGAATAACGGGCACGTTAGTAATATTGCGTAGAAAAAAGGCACTTCATAAATGTAGTCATTGAATCCAGGACTTTAGAAATAACTCAAGTCGCATTCTTGCGTTGCATGTTTTCTTTATGCTGCTCAGAGCTCACAGAAAAGTCAGGGCCCCATGTTCTGTTTGTTTTGTATGATTTTGCTCTGATTTTACACGAAAATATAGGGGAGAGAACGTTCTTGTAAAATGTGGAGAGATCCCAGCAGGCTGGAGAAAAAAAAGATACGCTTCTATTTATATAAAGATTGTCAAAACTCCATGTCTGACTTCATTGTGTTACAGGCGGTCTGCGCAGCGTTCTTCCCAACTTTCCAAAACCCAAGACGTACGATGCCTAGAGTACATACATGTACAAATACTACAATGGGCTGGAACCCAAGAGGACTCTGACTTCACCTTTATGTTACAGGATATTCCTGAGTGGCCCATGTGTTTCATTATACAGGGCTTTCAGTAGGGCACTTGTATTCCATGAGTGCATGCATTGAAAATTTACTGACTAAGCTTTACATGGGGAAGGTGCAGCATCTCCACATTCAAAACACAGACAGTCGCTGACTGGATCCGTACTGCAATTATTTTTCGGACGACGTCGCCACAACATCCCCTTCCCACCTATACAGGACACCAGCAGAGAGGACATGGCCATGGCGAAGAGTTGGCGGGCGATGTCCATGTCCTGGGAGCGCCTGGTGGAGCTTGCGGACACCAACAGCACGTCTGCCTCAATCTCCACCAGGCGCTTCCTCAACAAGGCCATCGCCCGTCGACTCTTCGCCATAGCCATTCCCGACTTCCTCTGCTGGTTTCCCGTGGGTCTGCCGGGAATAGTGGCGTCGAACGGGACGAAAGTGTCGGGGGAACTCAATAATTATTATCAATGTTACCTGATCCTGCTCTTCAACTTGGCCCTGGACCCTTTTCTCTACACCTGTAACGACATAATGGAGAAGAGACGGGGGCGGCAAGACGAAAGGCTGAAACGACAACTGTCGGCTGAAATGAAAAGCGTTGACGGCTCAAAAGATTTTCAAGTTTTTTCTGCCAGAGTTTTTAATGACTTTTTCTGGGTGCCCGCTGTGAGAACCAACACCAGACAATCTTAGTGTGATTACTGCAATGTGAGTAACACTGTGAGACTTTTGAGAAAGCAAGCAAGCATCAAAAAGAGGTTTTGGTGATGGGGAAAAAGCCTTTGTACTGACATACCACTCTGAACATTTACACAAGATCTCTTGGATTTGCCGGAGCTAGAACAGAAACACCATTTTTATGACTAATAAGTACAGGTATAGAATTATGAATTTGTATTGTGTAATCGCGATTGATTTGCTCCTTTACACTGTGTCATTGTCTTAGCGGGGACTTAGACTACTCTGAAAGTTAGGAAAAACAAATCCGAATTTTGCCCGAAAGGCGTACCTTCAGTCACACATTTAAACCTTCGGATTTTCGTCATAATTTGTGTTTCAGTACTGGTAACAAGCGACGCAGTTGGACACTCGTTTGTGACATATTTATTCACGTCAATCGTAAAACAAGTTAGACACGAAAGTCTAGAGGCGTGTTTTGTTGCAAAAAACGCTCCAAAGAGACACACACTCAGTAGTTCTTCTATCGTTTGATATCATTTCAACGGCAGTTGTTCATTTTGTATGTTGATGTTATACTTGTGATACAAATGCTACCAATGGATAAAGGTATGGGTGTGCCACAGTATAGAACATCTGCCTAGTCATTTGTGATTGGCTGGTTGGTGTTTTGGCGTCTTTTTTCCGCCACGAATGAATGATACGAGGCAACGAGGAGAAATCCAGTACAAAAGTTGACTCCCAACCGGAAACGCAACCTACGACCCTAGCATTCATAGTCAGCTATCCCGGATGTTCTCGATGAAATGTGAAAAACTGACGGACACGAACCTGAAATACATTATCAAACAACACTAAATCTAAACATTGGACCCCCCCCCCCCCTTCCGAAATCAGACAGACGCGACGGACTTTCAACAGAGAGATCGTATAAAGCAAATGAACTGGTGCATTCATACAGACTGTGGTAACCACAAAACCGAAAACGCCCAGTTAACAGAGTGTATACAAAACAAAATAAATCTGAGAAAGTAAGCAAGGTACATTACTGGACGTGCTCTTCGAAGCATTGTGATGGCTCAGCCGACATGCCACTCAAACTAAACTAATGTGTTAGGTGATCTGCAAGGTGATCTTGTTTGCTTTGTTTTCGCCTATTCTGTGTGGCTTAGTCCGGTTCAAGATGGCAACTTTGCGCCCTGGGGGAAAAACAAACAAACAAACAAACAAACAAACAAACAAACAAACAAACAACAAATGCGCTCCACCCTTCTCTTAGAAGTCTCCGCTGAACGCGACCCACAGACTGCAATGCAGGAAATAGTTTCGGTTAAACGTGCCCAAGAGTTTGTATCGCAGGAACTGAATAGTGTCGGTTGAACGTTGCCATGTGACTGTTTAGGAGGACGTATTGGCGGGTGAATATGGCCCAGAGTGTGTATATATCGCAGAAAACAATGTCCGCTGAATGTGGCCCAGAGACTGTATCAGTGTATGGTAGGAAATAGTGTCGATTGAACGTGGCCCAGAGTATGTATCACAGGAAGTAATGCCAGCTAAAAGTGGCCCAGTACTTGACTGTCACTGTGGGGTCAGGGCGGAGTCAAAAGGACAGGCCGTGGTACTGGATCAGACAGCTGATGACAGTAGTGACAAAGAGAGTGCCGCACATCCCATTGTCTGTCGCAGCCGTGTTGAAATCTGTTTGATGAAAAGAGCGAAGTTGAACCGTGAGGTGTATAATGGCTGGCGATTCAAAGCGTTAGACAAGATACGGCAAATTACACTTGTCAGTTCTAGCGTAAGTTGGTAAAAGGGTCTAAGCGTCGTAAATACGATATGCACGTTATGCCCTTTTACAATTTGACGATGGATTCAATTAGTCTTCGCGCTTATGCGCTTAGAAAGCGACACACGCGAGGTTTGGAGGGTACTGAGCATTTACTGAGGAGTGTTCTTTATGTCCCGTACTGTGTCATTCCCTCACAACACACATGACTGGGTTTTCGTGTCCACTTTTCAACTTGAACCTGCAGCCTACGAAACGATTTTCTGTTACACTGGAGCAGAAAGTCATTCTGCGGTGTGGGGGTGGGTGGGATGGAGGGTGAAGGTGGGGGTGGGGGGGGGGTGCAACTTCTCGAAGAACCAGGAGTGCGTCTGTGTGTGTGTGTTTTTTTTTTTGGGGGGGGGGGGGGGGGGGGAGGGGTGTTGCTCCAACGATGTTTTTACTAGTCCATTTCAGTCCAGCAGGGTTCGTACACAAGATCCCCTCCCTAATTTCTCCCGGAAATTTTTTGAAAAATGAGTATAACTCTGTGCAATCTTGTGCATTCTGACAGCAAAATGTTTACTTTCATCATTGAGCAGAAGCTTTCTCTTTTCCGGAATTGCGGTATTTGTAAGAACACGTGTGCCGGCCTCGTGGATTGTCATGAAGGATTTCGCTTTCTGAGGTTTTAAATCACTTGGCGTGGCTAACCGGCGATATGGGTTTCAAGGTTTTTATTGTCATGCGCATAAATACACTAGGACAAGGGAAGCCGGGACAGCCGAATGGTAGAGCGTTGGACTCCCTGATGCTCGGGTCGTGAGTTCGAATCCCGGCTGGGGCCAAATACTTGTGCTGGCCTTTTTCTCGTTGCCCCGTCTTTGATATCAACCACACGTGGTGGAAAAGGACGTTAAACCCCTAAACGCCCATCCCATTAGAACAAAATGCACTAAAGAAATACAGTCAAACAACACAGGAGTATGTTCATGAGAGAGAGAGAGAGAGAGAGAGAGAGAGAACTAACCATTTTGATGTACCACTGAACAAGATTTCAAGACACTGAACAAGATTTCAAGACAAAGAAGAAGAAAAAGAATCGCATTAATACAGGCGACGAAGTCTTTTTATTACGGACCTGCAGAAACCGCCAGAGCGGCCGAATTCACGTCTGGTGTTCCAAGGCCGTTCTTTGCCAAACACGCATACTGCCCTTCGTGCAGTAGCGTGGCGTTGGGTATCTCGTAGGTAATCACCCTCGTGTACAGATTCTCCGCTGTCACCAACCCGTGCACACTCTCCATGCCGTGCCCATCGTCCTTCATAAGAACGACGTCAGGAGGCGGGCGGCCAGTCGCCACGCAATACACCGAGGCGGAGTCACCTCTGTTCACCGTCAGATTGTTGGAGAGAGTTCCCTTGGAGTTGGTCAATTCTAGACGCTGCACCGTTGCTCTGTCTAGACAGAGACCACATGTGACGTGTCATCCGAGCATCTTGTGTCAGTCTGATGCAAAGGGTGGGTGTTTGGGAGTCTAACGTCCTTCACCTACTACATAAGGGTGATATCAAAGACGGGGGGCAACGAGAAAAAAGACCAGCACAATATTTGGCTCCAGCCGGGAATCGAACTCACGACCCTAGCATTGAAAGTCTAACGCTCTACGATTCGGCCACCCCGGCGGCTCCCCAGCCTAATGGATAGAATGCACATATAAAATACAGACTAAAAACGTCCATGATTTACAAGGGAGTTTCTGAGTGCGGCGTCGGTCATCATGCGACAGACCACCTGCAGAATGGAGGCGTGCAAAGAGACAGTGGCCGACGGTCGAACCTTAAAGGGCTTGACACAGGGTCCGTGTGAACCAAACCAACTCTAGGACAGTCTCGAAGGCGACGCTGATGATTCTTGAGAGGTGGGGTAGAGCGAGTATGGGCTTTTCCGAGCGCAAAGATACCATCTTGAACTGAAGTGAACTGAGTACGTTTCACTTTATTCTAAATTTTATAAAAGGGGAAACGCTGTCACCTAAGAATTTCTGCTTCTAGGGGGTGGGGGGGGGGGGGGGGCTGGGGGGTCAGATAACTCTCTAATTGCCATGTTGAATTATGCACCGGCCAGAGAAACTAACAATGCGAAAAGATGCCCCTTCCTGTTGCTGTATTTCTTGGATGGGTTTAACCTTAACAAAAAACGAAAACCCAACAACACATAACATAACGTAACGTATCGTAACGTAACGTAACGTGACATGACATGGCATGACATGACATGACATGACAGGACAGGACAGGACAGGACATGACACGACGCGACACGACACGACACGACACACACAAAAAAAACAAACAACAAAAAAACCGGAGCGAGAACTCAGAACCGACCGGAAGAGCGGAATGAAACAAGTTTTAATTGATGCTTTGTTTGATTGTTTGTTACTGTTTTACTGCGACAATGTAACAGAGTTTTCGTAAAGCAGAGTGCTCAACGTCCAAGCTTTTCACACACACACACACACACACACACACACACACACACACACACACATTGCCGGCCACCAACAACTTACATTCCATGTGGAAGTAGGTCTCTTTATACATTTCGTACATGCGAGGCTCGGGCTCCCATCGCGCGGAACACATACACACGGTGAGTTGTTCCGAAGCCTCTGTCGAGTTCACCACCACAGAGCTAGATAGGGCATCTCCGTGATCAGTATCTGGACCGCCATGTAGATCTGGACTCCAGCAGGAAAACCTCACCTTCTTCACTACTGGCTTTCCGCCTGTGATTTTACAAGTGAGGATGTGTCCAGTTTTAAGGGTCTGGCCCAGTCTCTCGCCCATTATCACTGGCGCTGAAGGAGGGGGGTCTGAGAGAAAACTTCATTTTATTACATGTGAATCACACCGGCTGGACGTTGTGAAATAAAAAAAATAAAAAATTCCCCATTCAACAAATTCTAAAGTCTAAACTGACAACTCTACCTATGGCCAAGGAATTGACCGGGCCTCTCAGCCACAAGCTAGCAAGCAACACTCAGTTCTTTACATAGTTCGATACAAATGTCGTGACTATCAGAGTATAAGAGTTAAACCGACAAACAAACAACCAGCCCTCTGCCTCTCCCACTTCCCCGCCCCAAACCCGTTGCCGACAGAACACGTACATGACACATTGAGTTTGTAGATGGCAAACGCAGAGTACGGACCATAACCGTCTAAATCCACCTCTGCAATGCAGGTGATATCTGCACCATCGTCGTCAGGGACTGGATGAATGGTACAGATTCTGCCATTGGCCGTTGTGTTTATGCAGGTTGTGTGCTGCCAGAGGTACTCTGGCTCTGGGTAGACGTCCCTAGCCTGACACTCCAGTGTTAGGTCGCGGGATCCGTCTGTGACGAACTCTCCCTCTGGCCCGGCGATCTCCACGCTGCCGGGTCCATCTGTGAGAGAGAGAGACAGGGGTGAGGGCAGGAGGATGGGGTGGGGGTGGGGATGGAGGGAAATAGTTATACGGATCGGTGAGCAGATGCTGGTTTTGGTGTTAATTTCGGCATTTTTTTTTTTTTTGGGGGGGGGGGGGGGGGTGAGTTCATCAAGATTTCCAAATATCAGAACCAGATGTATTGAAATCAGATGAAAACACACACACACACACACACACACACACACACACACACACACACACACACACACACACACACACACACACACACACACACGTAATACACGGTATTATGTGTATTTTTTTTATCTGATGCGTGTTATTGTTTTGTTTGTCGACCACATCCGGTTTCCTCCTGGGATGATTGATTGATTGATTGATTGATTGATTGATTGATTGATTGACTGACTGATTTTGAATGAGGATTTTCAGTCAAAGAAGTTTCCCGATTCGGCTCTAGCATAACATACCGAGACATACCAAGTGAAGATGGAAAGAGGCGCAACACGCCGGCCACTTACAAGAGACTTTCAGCACGTACGTGATGTTGCTGACCTTCTCACCGTCACACACCTCCTGACAAATAAACTCTGACCCGTTCTGGGCTCTGGTGACGTCATGCTGCTGGAGCCTCGCTGAGTCTGAATAACCTGGCCACGTGACATTACCAGCCTCACAACCGCTCAGGCACGTGCAGTCCAACTGTAGGCCTTCTCTCACATAATCCGGACAGTCGTAAGTCGGGGTGCAAAGTACCACTGTTTAGATGAATGACAGACCGGGAGTGGGGTTTCGTAAACATTCAAAAGTTCTACAAGTTAATTTCGGGGGAAGGTATGGAGCCCAGCGCAGTCATCCGAAAGATTCTCTTTCAAACATTGTGGTCGCTGCACATGATTGGCGTTACGTTAACTCAGTTTTGGGTTTTTTTTTCAGAATTAAAAAAAAAAAGGTTTCATCGTCGTCGCACTCGGTCCTGGCCGATGTTGGAGTGTTAAAAATACCACTTTAACTCTTAATAGTCCGAGCAAAAATCGCCTTTTTACTTGAAAACCTCATATCACTTGGAGCCACTTGAAGCCACTATTGTGCAACCTCCAGCGGTCTCGGGCTCTTAAGATGCTGGGTGCCAAAAATTTACATTGGCATTTTCTTCATTGCCCAGTCTTGGATATCAGCAGTCACCGTTTCCTTTAAAATCGTTTTGTTTGGTGGTGTTGAAAACGACATTAACGTCATCATTCCAGCAAGCAAATGTCAAAGTTACCAACAACCACGACATGAACGACTATAATTATGTAAACCGGACCTTCTTTGTAAACTTACAAGGGAGCCGGGGTGGCCGAATGGTAGAGCGTTGACTTCTAATGCTCGGGTCGTGTGTTCGAATCCCGGCTGGGG
>JACVVK020000145.1:995000-1002500 GCA_018292915.2 Batillaria attramentaria
TGTTCTCTTTCATTGTGCGGGCTAGTCAATGTACTGACGCCTGCTCTCAAGGCTCTAACTAATCCGGTATCTTGCACCGTGATTCAGTTTCTCGGAAAAAAGGACCAGCCGGTTTATCGCCACCGGCATACCGCAGTGTATCTTTGTAGGCGAGCCTGCCACTGTGACTACGACGTGTTTTTCAGTCCAGGTTGAAGTCAGTGAAATCGCCAGTCACCCAGCCCTTGAGTCATCCAGCAGACACTCCCCGTCTGCAGTGCCGGGGAACACTGAGGACTGAATTTGCTAAAATTAAGAAATCAATGTCACGTCTTGGAGACTCAGGCTGGGGACTGCGAGGGGCGGCGATGGAAGAATGATAACAGCGACGAGGAAGGAATAGCTACAACTACTGCAGGGGGCAGGGAGGGTGCGTGTGTGTTGGGGGGGGGGGGGGGGGGTAGAGGGTCCAAGGGGAGGCGGAGAGACAAAGAGAGAGATGATTAGTGATGACGATGACGATGATGGTTATGGCGGTGATGAGGATGAGGATGATGATGACGTCAGTTTATTTCAGGATACAGTTGTTACACGCGAAGGCCTATCACAGTGGTACATAGTACATCCACCTAAACAACAATCTACTTCTAACTGCAAAGAAAGATTAAAACGTTCATAATATGGAGTAAGACAGAGAGACTCAATGAGGGACTTTTTCGCGTTATGGCCTTTGCAGCCTGAAGGAGACTGAGAGAGGCGGGGGGGGGGGGGGGGATGATGATGAAGATGGTGACGATGACGTCAAGTTTTATTCAGCATTTAGGCATTGCTACCTATCTTACAGGCTGTCCTGCTATTAATATTCTACAATAGCAGAGAGAGAGAGAGAGAGAGAATAATGACAATACTGACAATTATCTTTATTTTCTAACGGTAAAGGTTTTGGCAGAAATACTATGTTCGAACTTGCCGTTGCAAAACTACGAGACTATGAGCGAAGGAAGACAAATCTATAAGCTACAAGAGAGAGAGAGAGAGAGAGAGAGAGAGAGAGAGAGAGAGAGACTCAGACTTTTTATTGTTTAGACGTTTGTCCATAACAATGGAGTGAGAATGGGAAAGTTTACACCGAGTAATGCCTTAACACACACACACACACACACACACACACACACACACACACACACACACACACACACACCCCACTGGACAGAGTTCACGAGTTCACACAAGAATACACACGAATGTACACAACAATAGCACAACTACGTTCACGATACAGGCCGACAGCCCGTGTTCGTAGATGAAAACTACTCAGTGAGTCAACCTCAGTTTGCACGTGAATTGTCACCTACCATCCTTTCACTACGGAGCTTGAAAGCGTAAAAAACATACCTTGCCAGGCTAGTGACAGAGGTCATATCTGACACACAAAGAATGGAAAGTTGACTGGTCCTGTACTTAGTCAGGTAGAAATCTGACAGATATTTCGTACGCATTTCTCCATAGAGTGGACAATTAAAAAGGAAATGTACTTCATTTTCCAGAACATTTTTGCAAAATGGGCATTTCATTGCGTCCATATTCTGTGATTGATACCTAAATTTGTTACATCTCAAGTCAGTAATACCCAAGCGAAATTTTATAAACATGTTTCTTACGTAGTGTGATTGAACAAAATCAAAATACTTTTCTTGTTCTAATGTGCTTTTGAAACTGAAACTGCTTTTGAGAGAGAGAGAGAGAGAGAGAGAGAGAGAGAGAGAGAGAGAGAGAGAGAGAGAGAGATGATGATGATGATGATGATGATGATGAGGAAACCATATTTCCCAACGGTTATAGTTTTGACAGAGAAGAACGTCAATTTACAAACTTGCCGTTGCTACACACTACTAAAACACATCTAGCAAAGAAAATTCAAACATTGAGATCAAATATTTACTCTCTCTCTCTCTCTCTCTCTCTCTCTCTCTCTCTCTCTCTCTCTCTCTCTCTCTCTCTCTCTCAAGCACTCATCCGCATACGCATGTAAGCAAGATTCAACGTGGACTAACACATGTACATGTCTATAGATGCATTTACATTTGAAATTTAAAAAGAGCATGATGGCACATATCGGAAACCTCGAACAGTGAGGTAATGGATGTCCCTCAGTTTTAGAGCGAGCGAGCGAGAGAGAGAGAGAGAGAGAGAGAGAGAGAGGCGCCAAGCTTTTTCTTCAAGAACTGTACTGCATAATATGCTAGCGTCGCCGGGACGGCTGTCCGGAGGGAAACTGTTTATGCATTTCTATCAGTTATCCCTTGTCATCAGTCATCATCTTTCCTACACAACACACGCCACTCTGCATGCCACCGTTGTGCCAGTAGCGAGGTTGGCTCACAGGCTCACTAAATCACATAATTATACTCGGGACACAATTGATAGTTGAAACTGGGCACGAGGAGGCACTGCTTATCTCTTGTCCGCAGCAGCAGAGGATGCGAAAGTGGCGGTGGGAACCGCCTGAAAGGGCAAAATGCCTCGCTCCTGTTTTCGTGCAAGGAACAGAGCTGCATACCCGGCGGCCGATGACACAATAAATGGTGCAGACGGCGGCATCAGGCTCTGTGGCCGCTGTAAAAATGATAGTGAGCGGAGGGTGTGTCGGTTTTTCACGGATAAACAGAGTGTACAGAATGTAGCCCGTAGTTATCAAGAAGCACACTGGTCAACTTTTGCTAAGGGTTAAAAATCAAGTTGTCCGAAGCGCTGTGCAAAACCTGACGGGGTAAAAATCATAAATGTATACATCAATGCACATCAGTATCGACGACCTGCACGGAACCGAAACATGTTTTGCGAGCATTGCCCAAAACTGGTGTGACCAGCGTGAAGCAGAAATATGCCCCGACAAAAAGTATATAGTTTTACCAAGACGATCCGTTTTTGCATAGTGTTTCAGACAAATTTCAACGCAGCAAACAACAGCAAAAGTTGGGCACTGTAGTCAGCGGATGAGCACCCGCCGTGTTCATGGTTAGCACGGAACAGGATCATTCTCTTGTTCGAAAGCATTTCTTCCATCTACTGGAAAAAAAATGGGCCGCCTAAAGGCTCCGTCACACGTGGCGAAACCAGCGGTAAAATGCCCTGCGAGTATTCGAGCATGCGCGCACTAACCGGTGTCCGCAGAGGCAGTTTGTGGGGCAGGAAACTAGTAAATGGCTCTGCACCGCAGAATGGTGTGTGTGTGTGTGTGTGTGTGTGTGTGTGTGTGTGTGTGTGTGTGTGTGTGTGTGTGTGTGTGTGTGTGTGTGTGCGCGCGCGCGCGCGCGTGTGCATGTGAGTTATCAATATTCACATCGTCACTTTCCGAAGCTTTTTGGTGGCTGTCCAGCAGAATTTTAGTCCCCCCCCCCCCCACTTCAGTTTATCTTGTAAAACAATGGATTCGAAAACGCCCCCCCCCTCCTCTCCCCCCCCCCACTGTGTGTGTGTGTGTGTGTGTGTGTGTGTGTGTGTGTGTGGAGCCGGCCGGGGTAGCCGAATGGTAGAGTGTTGGACTTTCAATGCTCGGGTCGTGAGTTCGAATCCCGGCTGGGGCCAAATATTTGTGCTGGCCTTTTTCTCGCGCTGCCCCGTCTTTGATATCACCCTTACGTGGTGGAAAAGGACGTTAAACTCCCAAACACCCGCCCCCATCCGCCCGCGTGCGTGCATGCTTGTGCGCCTCTGTGTGTGTGTGTGTGTGTGTGTGTGTGTGTGTGTGTGTGTGTGTGTGTGTGTGTGTGCCACAGTGTGTGTGTGTGTGTGTGTGTGTGTGTGTGTGTGTGCCACAGTGTGTGTGTGTGTGTGTGTGTGTGTGTGTGTGTGTGTGTGTGTGTGTGTGTGTGTGTGTGTGTGTGTGTGTGTGTGTGTGTGTGTGTGTGTGTGTGTTACATGTAGTTGCCAGACATTACATTGTTGCCAGACACAGCGCAGACAGCGCATCGGCGCCGGAGATAAAGTGTTGCACAACCGGCCGACTCCGGCGATGCACAGATCCGTCGGGCCAGGCTATCAGTTTATCACCACTGAGGCTGAAGCCGATGCCAGCTATGGCAGTTTGGTCTAGGGCATCCGCTCGCAGATCATGAGGTGAAGGGTTCCAATCCCCTGACGGGAAAGAATTTCGTTAGTGATACTTTTCTTTTATCTATAGCGGTAATTTAAGTAGTTTCTGGGACACACCGACACCTGAAGTTGTTCCTCGTGGTAGGCTGATTTTTTATTATTTTTTTTTTTTTGTGGCGGGGGGTGGGGTCGGGGGCTGCTCCAACTTCTTCCCAGCACTGCTGGTATTCATCCGGAGCCATGGATGGAACCCACGGAGGGTTCGGAAGCTGGGGAGCCAATTTTTATTATGCATGAGGAGGAAGATGATGGTCTGATGAAGCTATGGAGGTCCGTATTTCGTTTGAGACTGCGTTACAGGGCCGCAGTCCACGCTTCCTGTAGTGGTGGTGGTGATGGTGATGATGATGATGATGATGATGATAGCAATGCTTGACAATGTTTTTCCTTTATTTTAAAGATAAAGATGATGCTGATGTGCATACAAAAAACATCCCTCCTCTCTCTGTGTCTACCTCCCCCCCCCCCCCCCCCATTCCCTCTCTCCTTCCCTCACCTTGCTGGCAGTCTACATAATTCTTGTATATCTTCGTACAGCGACCACTCTTTCACTGTTTGTTTACTTTATTACCTCTTACCAGGTAATGATAGCCATGCCAGTATCAATAAAACATTTCGACTTCGATCTTTGTCCGTCCGTCCGTCCGTCCGTCTGTCTGTCTGTCTGTCTGTCTGTCTGTCTGTCTCTCTGCTCCTCTGTCACTGTCTGTCTTTCTCTCTGTGTGTGTGTGTGTGTGTGTGTGTGTGTGTGTGTGTGTGTGTGTGAGTCTCTCTCTCTCTCTCTGTTCCTCTGTCACTCTGTCTGTCTGTCCCTCTGTCACTCTGTCTGTCTGTCTGTCTGTCTCTCTTTTTCTCTCTCTCAGCCGTTTCGTCGACTTTTACAAATCAGTTTTCTTTCTCAGCTGTCACCATGGGACCCTGCTGGCTCAGTGGACAATGGCTTTTGCAGCTTCACGCAGTCCTTTTCTTCTCTTGGCTACTTTGCATACATGGCTTCAAATACGGTAATTATCAATGACGTCATTTTCGTGTTCACTGAGTCACGTGCTGAATGTACTCTCGACAATAGTATTTGTTCATGTCACTTGTTACTTTTTGTCGAAACTACTACTACTACTACCACTACTACTACTACTACCGCCACTGCTACTACTACCACCACCACTACTACTGCTACTACAACTACTACTACCACTACTACTACTACTACCACCACCACTACTACCACCACCACTACTACTACTACTACTACTACAACAACTACTACTACCACCGCTACTACTACCGCCACTACTACTACCACCACCACTACCACTACAACAACAACAACAACAACAACTACTGCTACTACTACTACTAAAATGGTATTTGTAGGGCGCATTTCTTTATATAAAACTGAATGCGCCGACAACTCACCGACACTCACGCACATTTTAGAAACGATGGACACCGGCGAAACTGACTAGTTAAACAGGAAATTACTGGAGGTGGTTATTTGTGGCCTCACGCCGCTCAAGAACAAAGACCAACTCGAGGCTGAGGAAATTACTGGAGCTGGTTATTTGTGGCCTCACGCCGCTCAAGAACAAAGACCAACTCGAGGCTGAGGAAATTACTGGAAGGCTTTTCAAAAAAGGAACGTTTTAAGATTGCTCTTGAAAACAGACAGTGTGGGCGCGGGGGTTCCATGACACTTCAGCGCCACCATTTCAGCGCCACCATTTCAGCGCCACCAATTCAGCGCGACGAGTTTTCAGCGCCGTACATTTCAGCGCCGTACATTTCAGCGCCAAACGATTAGAGAGAGAGAGAGAGAGAGAGAGAGAGAGAGAGAGAGAGAGAGAGAGAGAGAGAACTAGCTAAACACATAAACTAGCTAATCACATTTTTTTAACAAGTTAAACTTTAATGACAAATTATCTAAAACCCATGGTGTCCATTAAAATCACTAAAATCCAAATGGGTCGTTTGGTGTCTCTCCATTGTAAAACATGCCTAGTTGGCCTAAAACATGAACGCAAATGCAAGTCCCTCCATCGTGTCCATGAGAGAACGATCTCCTGCATTGTACTGCAGGATTATGGTTTTCACACACTTTTTTAAGTCTTTGTACTTTCGCCGCTTCGGGGCAGGAGCCTGACCTCCAATAAGACGCGTAACGTCAGCTTGAACCATCGCTTGCTCTTTTTTGAGGACTGCAATGAGCTTCCACAAATCTGGTGAGTACGCCCCTACGTGGTTCTGGAAAGCGTTGTGAAATCCTTCCACAGTGTTGAATGATCAGTCACGATTTGTAACTCACAACGGGGTAAATGAATGATCACTCACATCACGATTTGTAACTCACAACGGGGTATATGAATGATCACTCACATCACTCACATCACTTAAACCACGTAAAACAAATGCCCCCCCCCCACACCACCCCCACCCCCCCACACCCCCGGGCTGAAATGTATGGCGCTGAAATGTACGGCGTCGAATTGTACGGCGCTGATAAGACGCGGCGCTGAAATGGTGGCGCTAAATTGTTGGCGCTGAAATGGTGGCGCTGAAATGACGTGTCACCGGGCGGGGGTGTGGGTGGGTGTTTGGGGGTTTAACGTCCTTTTCCACCACATAGGGTGATATCAAAGACGGGGCAACGATGAAAAAGCAAGCACAAATATTTGGCCCCAGCCGGGATCGAACTCACGACCCGAGCATTAAAAGTCCAACGCTCTACCATTCGACCACCCCGGCTCCCCCAGTCTGGGCGCATTTCTCAGATTTGCAGGCAGGGAGTTCCAAAATGGCTGGAGCGACAAAACTGAAAGAGCGCTCGGCAAAAGATTTCAAGTTGCGCTTGGGAATTTTTAGAAGCCTCTCGGACGACGACACATAAATCTCGATAAATCTCACGTTTTACTGAATAGCGTTTCTGTCATTTTCTTTATTTTTTAAATATGGATTCATTCACTAAAGGTAACTTTCCCCCCCCATTTTCATGACACTTTTTAATCAATGACATGTATGGCAAATATCCGGCATGGGCAATAAAGTTGATTGATTGGTTGATTGATTGATTGATTAATTGATTGTTTAGTTCATTGGTGCATTTGATTGATTGATTGATTGATTGATTCTGCAGGACTGACAATCGGTTCATTCCAAGGAAACGAAGCCCTGCCGCTTGTCAACTGCACCATTCAGATCGAATCTCCCAAACTGCAGGACGAACTCAGTCTCCGTGACGAGAAAACTGGCGCCTACTTAGCAAATGTCAGTTACCAGAGTCAAGAGTGCAGCACCGGAGGCAGTTTTGCAAGCTGCGTGCTCGGAGATCGCACGGTCACTCTCCTTGCTGTGATCACGGACTTGGAGGAA